>JAJIBD010038977.1:0-78400 GCA_021461705.1 Cryptotis parvus | reverse complement strand
CACGTGATCACTTGAATCCGTTATCCATCGATTTGCTCGGCGGAGGACCAGTAACATTTCAATTTGACCCTATCCCATGCACAGTGGCCCAATGGCATCTGGTTGCTTCAGGAATACGAAAGAGCCTCAAACCGTTCCTTCATGGTCTTGATGAAGGGAAGTCTGTCCATCTTGTAGGTGGCGACCATTGATCTTTTGACGTCTCTGTGGGATCAGTCGGTAACAGCTCTAGTCAGCGGTTGTCTCCAAATCGCATTACATGTCCAGCCACATCTGTTTTTGCGTGCCTTGGCAGAAGCGAGACAGTGCCTGATTCTGGAACAGCGGAGGTCAGGACTCTCGGATTCCTTCTCTCACTTGAGTGAGGCATGATATTTTTCAAGCATAGCTCTTTTTGATTCCTCTCTGGAGGCCAAATTGCTTTTTCTCATCCTGCTTTCGTAGGGCCCAGGTCTCTGGGGCATATGTTAATGCAGGGGGAATGGTGGAGTTGAAGAGATATGCCGGGCGAGAGGTTCTTTTGTCAGCTTTGCTATTTCTTGATGCTTTTTAGAGGCATTCCATGCCAGCTCTCTTCCTCACTGCGCAGCTCAGGTTTTAGGTCGTTCATCATGTTTTCTCGACCTAGGTACACATAACTGCTGCATTCAGAGATGTTTATTCAGTGGGGAAGTAGATGGGGCCTCAGGAACTAGTTCATTTTTTCATGAACATAGTTTTCTTTAAATTCAACTGTAGATCTATCGCGCTTTTCCACGGTATTCTCAGGTCGAAAGAGTCAGCCAGCATTTGTGTGCTGCTTCAATGTTTGGTGTTATTAGAACGATGTCATCAGCGAGCGGAGGTGGAGTATACTTACCAACTATCTATCTTCCTCCCAATCCTTTACCATTCTAATTGCCGCATGGTGATGTTCTGAGGGTGAGCGCTGAAGAGTTTGGTGAAATGGTATCACCCTGCCTGGAGCCCCTCTTTTGACATCAATGATCACTTCTTTTTGTAGAAGATGGGTGAGATCCTGGTGGTGAATCCATAATACAGCTCACGAAGGATCTTGATGTATTGGGTTTGAACACCTGTTTGGCTATGGAGTTAGATGTTTGCTTCAGTCTCCACCAGATCAAAGGCTTTCTCTAAGTAATCAATGAGCGTGAGACAGACGGCATGCATGTACCCTACAGACCTCAAGGAAGGCGATTACTGTGTGGATAGAGTCGAGTTGTGCTGAATCTTTTCCGGAAGCCAGCTTGCTTTCGCATGATTGTTCCTTCATCTAGTATTCTGCCAATCCTGTTCAGGATGACTCATATCTTTGAATTAACCTGTAGATGAGGACAATAGGCAGGCCTGGGGCAATGAAGTTGCCAATGGAATGTCTCCCTTCTGAACAGTAGAACTGTCCTGCTGGTTTCCATTGGGGAGGGCACTTTGCATTCCAGACAAGTAGTGTGTAAGAGCAGAGGCTAGTGTATTAATGAGTACAGTGGCAGATTCTTGAGGTGTTGGGTCTGACTTTGTCTGGGCCTGGTGCTGTTCCCTTCTTTACAAACGGAAGATGGCATGTCAGTTCAGAAGGGAGAGAACATTGAGAATGACTTATATATCCTGTAGAATTTGGTATGTGTGGCAGGTGGATGTAGCAATCAAAGAGATTTGAGTAGAAGTCTGGATAATCTTCTCCATTGCCTTTCTGGACGATATGATAGATCCATCAGGACATCGGAGGGCGAATCATCTTTGTTCTTATAGTTGGGAAGGATAGGCCAGGCGAGCCCTTGAGTGCTTTCAGCTTCTACGCAATCTTCCAGTATTTCTGCTTCTTCTGTCTTTGGTTCTTCTTTTACCACTTCTCTGTACCGTTTTAGCAAGCTTGGACGTTGCGGTACATTTCTCTTGAGGCTCGCGCCTTGCCACGTTAGTGAATGAGCTCGGGTTTCTGAAGACAGGCGTCCTTTGTTTTTCTCTCTTGGCATTCTTCGCTCCATCGTGGAGGTGCTGAACCAGTTGGTTGTATTCTTCATTGATGTCATTTATGGAGTGGTAAAATAGAACTTTAGTCAAAGTGCAACTAAAGACATAAAATAAATGAGCATAGAAATAGTTTCAGTTAGGAGCCTGAGAAATAGATACAGCAGAGTAAGACACTTGCCTTGCATGTGATACCACAGGTTCGATTCCGGCATCCATATGGGCTCGAGGCACCACTAGAAGTAATTCTGAGTTCAAGCCAGGGTAGCCCCTGAGCATCATTAGGTGTAGCAAAAGTTAAAAAAGATAAATAAAAGCCATAGTTGGGAGCTGTCACCACAGGAGATTCCCCATGTCCCAGCGTTTCACTTCGGCCTTCTGGAACTGTGAGTTCCCATGATTGATCTTATTGGACATGATGAACTCGAAGATAGTCTCTCGCTTTTTACGTTTCGTTTGGAAGGCCGTTGGAGTCCGATGTAGGAGTTCTTCAGCCAATCTTCTCTGTTCTATCTTGGCATTAAAATCACTGGAAGCTATGATCTTGTAGAAGGTGTGATCTTTTTTATAGAACTCCTCACAGTTCCATGTAGAATTTCTCCAATTTCATCTTCTTTGTATGTAAAGATGTTGGTGCGTGAGCAAGATGGGGATGTTAGCAGTGGGTAGCCACATCTCTTCAGAATTAGTAATTATCCTACATCGGTTTGTTAGGCATTCAAATGAATCAATGTTGGCGCCATGTTAAGTGATTGACAAGTTTAGCGCCACCCGAGATTCTTTAACGCCGCATGTTCCAAGGGAACAATTCTTCTCGGTGTCAAATACAGCCTGATGTGACTGGCGCCTGATCTCAGTGTGACCAATGATGTCGTACTTGTCTTTGCGCTTGCACCATCAGATCCTCAATATGCTTCCGGTGCCAGCGTACGTGCATTGAAAGCACAGACAAGTCGTTTTAGTCCTTCTTCATTTTGGCAAGCCTGATGGCCGTGTGAAATTTTATCAGGCACTGCTTGTTCGCTTTCTTACTGCTGCCGTATAAAGGGCTCTTTTCGAGTCCAGGAAAATAAACATTTTTGTTACTGGTTTTGGCATATCAAACACGCATCAGACAGCTTGCCAGGCTCTGCCATGGGCGCTATACTCTCATTACTTTGTGGGGCTCTCTCAGAGGGGTGGGTAGAATATTCACAGCAATTTGGAGGTAAATCGCGAGGCTGAAAGACACTGTCCATAAACAAATGAAAGTTGTGTTCCAGAAAAAACAACAGAGTCAGATGGATCCATTGGCTGCAACTGAGCAACTCCTATGTTAGAGCCTCAGTTCCTCTGGCCGGAAGAAGTGAGCAATGAGGTACGTGCTTTGTTGGGTAATTATGGGAATTTGGTGGGGTAATGCAACAAGTTAGTCGCTTTGTGTGGTCTGATGCATAACAGTCAGAAAACAAAAAGTTAACCAAGTCTGGACTCTACCACAAGTGTGTGTGGGGTGGAGGGTAGGTAGGATAGAGAAGGACCAGTTTGCCAATATTGGTTGGAAATGGTAACACTAGACTAGAACTGAGTACTGAAAGTAGGGAGAAGGATATAAATGATACCCTTTGGTATCTGTACTTGAAAACCACAATGTGCAAAAGGACAGAGAGACAGAGAGAGAGAAAGATAGAGAGACAGAGAGATAGAGAGTGGCCTGCCATAGAGGTAGGCTGGGCTGGGGTGGAGGAAACTGGGGACACTGATGATGGGAAATGTGCCCACTGGTGGAGGGATGGGTGCTGGAACACCTGTATGACTGAAACTCAATCATGAATAACTTTGTAATGGTCTATCTCACAGTGATTTAATTTTTTTAAAGCATAATTGTCCAATAAAAAAAAAAAGTTAACCAAGTCAGCCAATAAGTTAATCAGTCAGCCAATAAAAAGTTAATCATTATCCTTAATGTGGTTAGGAGGCATGTGCTAGGTGAAGGAGGCGACACTTAGCACCTGCTGTGCTCTGCAGGGCCGAGTCTTAGAGGAATGAGACTAGATTTCATTATTTTTATTAGCTACTTGATTAAAATGCTGAGCATTGAAGGTAGGCAAAGGGATATACATGATAACCTCTAAATGTATGTGTTTGCAAGCCACAATGTGTGTGTGTGAGAGAGAGAGAGAAAGAGAGAGAAAGAGAGAGAGGCAGGCTGGGGAACAGGGAGGAGTCAGGGTGGTGGGAAATGTGCACTGGTGGAGGGGATGGGTGCTGGAACACTGTATGACTGAAACCCAATCATGAACAGTTTTGGAATTGCTTATCTAATGGTGGTATAATAAAATCTAAAAAATAAATTTTTAAAAAAATGCCTCGTGTTGGCATAGAGCTTTGCCCTTTATCTCATCTCGTCCTCCTGATGACTCGGGTGAATTTCCAGATCCTGAAGGCGAGACCTCCCTGGCCATCTGCCTCCTCCATCAGTTTCTTCCACAATTTGTTCTCAACCAGGGGGTCTTCCTGCCCCACACCATCCATCCCAGAGAGGGGTTGGGAACATCCGGTGTACTCAAAGGGTGAGGTGGGGGCTGGAGATAGTAGAGGGATGAAGGCACTTGCCATGCATGTGGCCAATCTCAGAGTTCAATTCCACATATAGTCCCCCCAAGCACCACCAAGGGTGATCCCTGAGCACTGCTGGGTGTAGCCTGAAAACCAAACTGACTAAGGGTTAGAGTGCGGGAACTGGATAGAGAGACAGCCCAGCAGATAAGGCTCTTGCCTTGCACGCAGCCTACCCAGGTTTCATCTCGGCTTCCATATGGTCCCTGGAGCCTGCCAGGAATGATTGTTTAGTGGAGAACCAGGAGCTACCCCTGAGCACAGCTGAGTGTGGCCCTCAAACAGAAAGACAAAAAGAGAGAGAAGAGGGCCGGAGCGATAGTCCAGAGGGTAGGGTTTTGCCTTGCATGCGGCCGGCCTGTGCAGGCCCGGGTTCAATCCCCAGCATCCCATATGGTCCCCGAGCACTGCCAGGAGTAATTCCTGAGTGCAGAGCCAGGGTAACCCCTGAGCATTGCCGGGTGTGACCCAAAAAAAAAGAGAAGAGAGGAGAAAGGAAGGAAGGAAGGAAGGAAGGAAGGAAGGAAGGAAGGAAGGAAGGAAGGAAGGAAGGAAGGAAGGAAGGAAGGAAGGAAGGAAGGAGGAAGAAAGGAAGGAAGGAAGAATGATATAGGGGTTGCTGTTGAATGTAGATGGCCAGGAAGTAGCGGGACACTACAGGAGGACAGTCCTGAAAATAAAGGATTATGCATTTCCCTTCAGAGCCTGTCCCTGGTCCCTATCCTTCCCCTTAGGCCGGTTCACGGTCCTGCTAGGTCCCTGAGAGCGTCAGAGCACGGAAAGACCAGTTCCCACACGAGGAAGGCAGAGTGTCTCAGGTGGCCTGGTCGGACTGGGACAGACAGGTGGTGTAAGCGGAGGCATGCTCAGGTCTGTGGGTTCTTCGAGTTTTGCCCTGCATCTGCATGAAGGTAGCAGGGTGGTGGTGTGTCGGCTTTGTCCTCTTTGGTTTTGAGAGATGACGATGAGACAAGAACAGTAACTGAGTCTGCCTTCTGGCAGGGCTGTCGTGTGAGACTTGGGTGAACCAAGGAGCAGAAGCGCCCAGCCCAGGACTGAGGCTGAGAGAAAGTCTTAATTGAATCCTAAGGCAATTGTCAACAAAATAAAGTTCTTCCCTTTTACATCTTGATCTTGGCTCCCAAAGGGAGATGTATCAAACTGCCCAGGTGCAGGCCTGTCCCCAGCTGCGGCTCCTGTCCAACAAGTGGAGATGTGGCTTTGATTGCAGCTCTGGCCAAAGCAGCCTACGTGACAAACGAGGCCAGGGAAAGAGCCGGGCCGACTCCCCAAGAGGGGAAGGAGCTGTCATTCTGATCAGTTGTCGAGCTGGAGGAGAAAAGGGACAGGACAGCTTGATGGGGTCACCTGCCGGTCAGGCACAGGCGGCTTTTCCCTGCAGAAGGGTGGGGTTAACAGTTTCTTTTGGTCCAAATGTCAAGTAGACATTAATCTACATAAATGTCAAGCCTGCTCCGTGAGCGAAAAAAAGAAAGTTCATCACTGCAGAAAGACTGTCTTCGTGGCATAGGGCGGACGTTTGGTCCACGGAGCTCTGATTTCTCCCTTCCTGACCCGAGCTCAGCTAGCCCCTGCACTGAACTCCGCTAACTGTGGTTCTAGCTCCAAAAATTTTCATCACCCCCAAACTCTCTGCAAGAGGTGTGGGGTGTTGCCAGAATGTTCCACCTGGTGCTGGCTTCCATGGGGCTTTCGTCGACCCTGCTGGGAAGCCTGACCCCCTTCTCTAGTTCCCAAAAAACAAAGCCTACAGACCAGTCCCCAAAGAATCCCAAAGAGAGGGAGTTTTAAGGCCATTTCTCCTCAGTCAACAATAGTCAAACTTGTTTTTCAGAAAACAGGGTTTGAGGTTCAGTTTTTCAGGCTGGAAATCTAACTCCATCACCTGCTCATGGAGTGACCTCAGGCGGGCACGTAACTCCTGGCTTCTGTATTTTCATCTCTGAAAATGGGACTTGGGGGGCTGGAGCAATAGTACCCGCAGGTAGGTGTTCACCTTGCACCAGGCCCACCTGGGTTCAATCCCTGGCATCCTTATGGTCCCCGAGCACTGCCAGGAGTAATTCCTGAGTGCAGAACCAGGAGTAACCCCTTAGCATTCCTGGTGCGACCCAAAAAGCAGAATGAATGAATGAATGAATGAATGAATGAATGAATGAATGAACGAATGAATAAATATGGGGTTGTTCTCTCCATGAAACAGATGTTATGAGGATTAAAATCATCATGTAAATGACTGGTAAATACTCTGCCCCACTAAAATATCAGAACTGTTACTTACACATGGATTTAAACAGAAGAAAAGTGTAAGCTAGCCAAGTTGCAAAGTCTGGCATGAGTCAAGCTTCAGGAAGAGACTGGTCCAGGCATCATTCTGTATCCACAAGTTTCCTTAAACTCTGCTCTCCTTTCTGGGCAGCTTCTTTTAAGGATATGTAATCACCGCATGGGCTCTAGGTCTCACATGTACCCTCTGTTGCAAAGAAACTCCTTCTTCTTTGACCTTTGATCAAAGTCCTGGGTTTCTTCCCTCCCCCAGGCCCAGGAGACCCTGGACTCTGCTCTGAGGAGTCCAAGCCAGGTCCCACTGAAGTCAACCCAGCAGGCTTCCCTGAGAGATCCGTCAGTGCTCACCTCAGTGTGTCCCCACCTCTGAGGGGTGTCCAGGTGTCCTGACTTATTACCCACTCACTGCAAGGTAATAAGTCAGGCAGGTTGGGGTGGTGCCTCCTCTGCTGACCCTCATCCTTCCTCTAGCCCCAGGGGCTGCATGATGCTTGCCCAGCAGTGGCCTCTGCTGCTGGTCCCTAGGGACAGAATGGCACCAGGCCCTGGAGCTGGCTGGCAGCGCCCAACTTCTCAGCAGCGGCACAGGAGTGAGGCCCAGAGGGTCAGGGCCCCTCACTAGGGCACAGAGATTCTCACAGAAAAATCTAGAACGTAGGCTGGGGTTCCCCCTTAACAAAGGGAGCTGATCGTTTCTCAGCTAAGAACAAAACCTGGAGGGTGGGTGCTTGCTGGCATGAATTGAATGTCACTGTGATTTCTTTCCATTTACTTGCATCTTATTTCTTTTGTTCCCTTAGCGAGAGTGGGGGATGGAGGAGGTCACATCCCATAATACTTCAAGAGGTCAATCCTGGCCCTACACTCAGAATTATTCTCAGCAGTGCTCGGGGGACCATAACCAGGGATTGAACATGGGTCAGGAGAGGGCTAGGCAAGCACCTTACCGGCTGCACTGTGGTTCCATCCCCTATTTAATTTTGCAGCATTGAAGACTGAACCCACACCCTCATGTATGCAAACTGCATGAGGTGGGACAGGCCTCCTACCCCTGACACACCCCTTTTATCTCCCAGCTGTTTCTCAGTTTTCCTTTAATTTGGTTTTCATTTGTTTGTTTAAGGACCACACCCAGCTGTGCTCAGGGATTATTCCTGGCTCTGTGCTCAGGGATCACTCCTGGCAGGGTTTGGGAGACCATGTGCAGTATTAGGGATCAAACAGGGATTGGACACGCAAGGCAAGAGCTTTAACCCCTGCACTATCTTTCCGTCCCTCTCTTTCCTTGCTAAATACAGACCATACCGGTTGTTGCTCAGGTGCCGTAAGGACCACATCCAAGGGCGCTGGGGGCCACTCAGTGCTGAGAATCAATCTGCCCCTCCACAGATTGAGTCCCCTTTCTGTCCCCTCTCCCCGACCTCTTAGAATGCCTATTTTGAGTCATTCCCACAGTGGAGTGAGATTCCGGCTTTGGTCTCTCTTCTCTTAATCTCTCTTCCTGTTTTCCTCTCCAAGTCTGTTGTCCTTATAGCTGATATAGCTGATACTGTCTTTTTTTTCCACTTTTTGGGTCATGCCCAAAGCAATGCTCAGGGTCTCTCCTGGCTCTGCACTCAGGAATTATTCCTGGCGATGCTTGGGGACCATAAGGGATGTCAGGGATTGAACCCAGGTGGTCTGCATGCAAGGCAAATGCCCTACCTGCCTTGCTATCACTCTGGTCCCTAGCTGATCCTGTCTTGTTCTGTCTGAATGTATCTCTCAGTCTGTTTTCCTCTTGTTTGGTTTTGGCTTATGAGTCCCACCCAGTGGTACTGAGGGGCCGTGAGGTGCTGGGGTGGGACCAGGCCTCTCGCCCAAAGGCCGCCTCCAGTCCTTTGAGCTGCGCCCGGCCATCTCTGCCGAGTTTATCCCCCTTTTTGGGGGAAGGGATGTTGTTTGGGGGCCACACTTGACAATGCTCAGGGCTTACTCCTGGCTCTGTGCTCAAGGATCACTCCTGGCAGGGCCTGAGGATCATATGTAGGGGGATCGGAACATGGGTCATGCACATGCAAGGCAAGTGCCTTCCCACTGTGCTCTCTCCAGCCCGTGCCTACTGGAGGACATGCCTTAATGCTCTCTGGGCTTGCAGAGACTCAGAGCACTTTAGGGGCGTGTGTCCCCTTCTCTGTCTCTCTGAGCGTCTCTTTTCTCACTGTGTCTCTATCCCCTGATGTCTCTGTTTCTCTGAGTTTTTTCTAATAGGTGACGAGAGCCATCTAAGAAAGAATATTAATGATATTAATGGAAATTATATATATACATATATATATCACTATCCTCCTGTTGATCATCTATTTGCTAGAGCGAGCACCAGTAACATCTCCATATGTCCTGTCTCATGCTAGTAGAGCCCAAGGGCATCTATTTGCTCCAGGAACATAAAGAGCCTCAAACCATTATATTAGGTCATGGGAATGAACTAATATAATTGTTACTGGTATTAGAGAGAGAGGAGAGAGAGAGAGAGAGAGAGAGAGAGAGAGAGAGAGAGAGAGAGAGCCTCCAATCCCATGTCTACAGAATCTGACTCCGCTGCTGAGACCAGCAACCTGGGCCTGAATGCCCAGACTCTCTTTTTCCTGTGGCACAAAGTAACTGCCCTTCACTGTTGTCAGGAGTACTTGTGCCCAGATGGCCAGCAGAGGCAGGTGCCACCCACGACTCTCTGGGACTGGGCTCTGCCCACCAGCTGGAGACGCAGCCCTCCCAGCCTCGCTTCTGGACAGCCAGATTGGATTAGCTGTTGGGCCCATCTGGTCAGCCCTTGGCCTAATACCGTTTTGGCAGCTCATGCCTCAATGCCAACCCCAGCCCCATGGCCTCACGTCCCGAAATCCAATTTGCTACAGCTTAATTGAGCCCTGGACTCCCGGGGCACTGGCCCCAGGCCCCCCTGCCAGGCCAGCAGCAGATTGCCCAGTGATTAGGGCGAGGAGGAAAGGCGGCAGGAGCCAAGTTAATTTCAATTACCCTCATTTTTCCTCCCGGAGCAGCCTATACCCCTGGCTCTAAGGGCGTCTCCATGGCAGCTGTAGGGAAAGCTGATAGCATTAAGCCTTTACAGCAGTTGGGGTGCTCCAGATGTCTCACATCTATCAGAGGGCAGCCTGAATCCCCCACCAGTGGGCCTGAGTATTTAGTCCTATTTGTCAGAAGTAAGTTCATAGGCGGCGTTAGCGACGCAGATACCCAGAGCTTAGGTGTCTCACACTCACTGGCTCCTGTCTGCAGCTGGTAGACTCAAGACTGGACTCCAACAGGCAGTCTTCTTTGATCCTTATCTCGCGTAGTGGTGCTTGGGGGCTCAGTTCTGTGCTGTGGGTCGCTCCTGGCTGCGTGCAGAGGCCTGTGCAATGCCAGGGGATCAAACCCAGGCTTCCTGCATACAAAGGAGTTCGCTCTAGCCCGTTGAGCTATTTCTCTGCCCTCCAATAAAGCTTTGGATCTTTATAACCCATACCCCACCTCTCCCTGGAACTCAGGTAGGGGTCACATAATAGCTGTGTTCTCGGAGCAATGAGGGGTAGAGAGCTTAGGAGGGGGCAGCCTGCCCTTAGGCCTGCAGGTGCTATATCCCAGCAGTATCCAGAACCGAAACGCATTCAGGCCGGAAAAGAAAAGACCCCCAGACCTCAAGGGTGACCAAGTTCAACACGGATGCCCATGGCCGGAGTGACAGTGCAGCAGGTAGGGCATTTGCCTTGCATGCAGCTGACCCAAGGCTCTATGCCCGGCACCCCAATATGGTACCCCCAAATACTGCCAGGAGTAATTCCTGAGTAGCGACAGGAGTAACCCCTGAGCATCTCTGGAGCATAGTTGGGTGTGACCCAAAAAGCCATAAAAGAGAAAAACAAAACGCCACTGACCCTCAGAGGCCTCTTGTTCAAAGTTACACAGCAAGTCATTGCAGATTCCAGTCCTGATTGTCTGCCTGGAGGGTTGTTCTGCGTCCTGGGTTGACCATCTACACCGGAGAAAGACACGTCTGTGTGCTTTCACTGAGCCTGTGTGCTGGCCAGGCTCTGGGACGGGTGAGGTCCAATGAGGGGTCAGCACCGTCCACCTAGCCCGGATGCTTGACTGGACTGGAGAATTCATGTACTAAAGGGAACTCCCACTTGACAACTGTCTAGCCTCAACTTCATGTGAGCGGTTCAGCGTAACAACAGCAGACAGTAGCAGGTGACCAGAATCTCACTGGGGCGCAGGGAGGACCCGAGTCCCAGAATTCTCATCCCTCTCCGTGCTAAACGTCTGCTGGCCTCTGTCCAGCGCCCACAATGGTCCAGACCGCACAACTGCTGTGGGAGTGAATCCAAATGGCTGGGTTGTGTTCCTGGGGGCTGGGCAGGCCTCAGGAGCTCAGAGAAACAATTGCCAGGAAGAGGGGTCTCTGTCAGGAGCTGCTCCAAGGCTAGGAAAAGGACTGTTTCCCAAGAGAGGAAAGAGGAGAAGGCGACTCACAGATACCTGATTTTTTCCACTCTTTAGCTTAGGAGAAGCTCTAGAAAAGCAAAGATATCTATAGCCGTCCAGGTCACCCCACTGAGGCTTTCTCTGAGGCTGCTCCTGGTCATGAGACATGCATGGGACAGGGACCCTCCGATCGTTCGCAGCAGGTAGGCCAGGTTGGAACGCCCCTCTACTCATGATGATCTCCCGGCAGCCAGTTCCAAGCGTTTCCAGGGCCCGTTTTGTCCACAGGAAGGAAGGCAAGTCCAGAGACCATCCCACCGCAGGAAAGTGGGCGGGGCCAGGGCATCCCACCCCTGTGTGGTGGGTGGGGCCAAGGGTCATCCCATCCCAGGAAAGTGGGAGAAGCCAGGGCCCATTTATCCCCAGAAAAGTGAGGTGGGTTATGAAATCCCTCTTCAGGAAACCATCAGGGACAGGGAGTCCCACCCCAGGAAATTGGGCGTGGCCAGGAACAATCCCCTCCCCAGCAAGTGGGCGTGGCCAGAAGCAATCCCGCCCCAGCAAGTGGGCGTGGCCAGGGACAATCCCTCCCCGGGAAAGTGGACCTTGCCAGGACCCATCTCTGCCGCACAAACAAGCCTCCTCTGCCCTGACCGCCCAGGTTGCCTTAAGGAACGTCACCTCACTGCCACCGTGATCACTCCACCCTGATGGCTAAACAGACCTCACAGTGGTGTGGCACCGGTTTGACTCTCTGCCTCTCCTCTTACTAGGCGGATTCCTTTAGGAGAGGCAATTTGGGTCTTGGAACCCTAAAGACTCCTTACAGCAGCATTGTCACACTCTTTGCTCTCAGGGGTCCCTTTTATACTTCGTTTTGATTTGGAAGGGAGGGTTGGGCTAAACACGGATGTGCTCCAGGTGCCCCTGGCTCTGCTCAGGCATCCCTCTGGGCAGTGCTGGGGACCGTATGGTGCTGGGGATTGAACTGGATTGACCAAATAAAAGCAAGGCAAGGGGCTTAACGGGTGCCTACTGTCTCATTGGGCCTTCTCTTAATACTTTTAAAGATATTTTTGAATAGATTCCGGAGAACTTTTGTTTCTATGAACCCCATCTAGTTACCATATTAGATGAAAACTGAGAAGTGTTTTATATGTTTCTTGATTACATTTTTAAATAATAATAAACCAGCATATACGAAAACATTTATGTAAATAAGCGTATTTCTAAGAGGGGAGCCGTTTAAGAGGAGAATGACATTCTTTTACACTGTGCACAGTTTTTTAAATGCCTGACCTTCATGGAAGACATGTGGTCTGTCAGATCGCTCTGCTTTTCTGGTTGAAGCATACGGAGAAAAGATGAGGTCACAGATGTGTAGCAGTAAATAAAACACGGCGTTGATTGAATCGTCTTGCAAGGAAACAGATACTCCTCTTGACAGAATGAGCGACTGGTAGTTTCCTGTCTGGGGACTAGTGGTGTCTGAGCCGCATTTGGGGGGTGGCTGGTACTCCCGGGACCTCATGTTTTCTCCGTGTGCTTCAACCAGAGAAGCACAATACAGTGATAATATGCAGGAGTGAGCTGACAATCCGGATGTTTTCTGCTAAAGCCAGGGATTTTGTTTAGATGTGCACAGTGTAAATTAATGCCTTCCTTCTCCCAGGTGCTGGGGGTGGAACCCGAGCCTCTTGCATGTGATCTCTGCTCACCCCGTTGTGCTCTCTCCAGCCCCAAGTGGTCGTTGGGATTGAAGATTGTGAAATGAGAAATCTGGAACCCTCTCAGTGGAAATATGTACCTGTTCCATTACATAGGTATTTTTTATTTGACTTTGAATAAATATGTCAGCCACACATGAATCTGTAGCATTTTGGATTTGCCTTTAGAAAATACCGACTCCCTGTATTACCCAGATCTGTGAAATTTCAACACAGAAGAATCAAGCTCATCACGTTTGTTAATATCACTGTGGATCTCACCTGAATGGTCTTTAGCTTGTGGTAGCAGATACAATTTTTCCAAATCTTGCTTTTCATTTAAAAGCTCAGGCTAGAGTGATAGCACAGTAGGTGGAGTGCTTGACATGCACCTGGGTTCGGTTCCTGGCAGCCCATATGGTCTCTGAGCACAGAGCTAGGGGTAAACCCTGAGCACAGAGCTAGGAGTAAACCCTGAGCACCACCAGGTTGCCTCTAAAAGCCCAAATAAATTAAATTGGAAGCTTATGCTTTAGCACTGTCAAGAACTCAATAGTTTTGTTTGAGGTTTTGAGCTAACTTTGGCCCTTTGTGGGCAAAGGCCAACCACCGACCCATGTCAGACCCACTTGAGTTTGTCAGCCCCACCCCAAGCAGAGATGGGTTTTATGAGAAAAGCAGCGAGGTTGGGCTCACAGTCACGTCAGTTTCTCCTCAGACTCTCATTATAGTTTCAGCCAGACTTTCACTTGTGCTTCCCATTTCTTCACATAAATTACTAAAAAGTGGTGAGCTCAGGGGTTGAGATTCATTACAGCCTTTTTTACTGAATATGATCAATAAAAACCTGTTTTCTAAATAAAATCCTATTTCCCTTCATCAGAGACAGTTGCAATCTCTTTACTGTGAATGCTCAGTAGTGAAAAAGCCACAAACCTGGGATGGCTGAGTGTTGGGGTATTCACATCAGTAATTACCTGATTGTTATCTTACCTCTGAAAAGGAAAAACTCTTTGGTTTCTTTCTCTGGTTACCAAAATATGTGCATGGGGTTGCATCTGGGGGTCCCCACGATGACACTTCTCAGACACCAGCTCTTGTTCTCACACGTAGTTTAACTCTGAGCTTACACAGGTCAGGTGGACCCCAGAAGCCTGCCACACCAACAGCCACCCCTCCCCAGGCTGTCTTCTGCTCTTTGAAAGCCCCTCATCAGGTCTGGCCATTTGTGAGAGCTGCTCAGAGAATCCACATAAACAGTTTATAAATAAGAGTACCTGTTTATCAGAAAGGAGAAGGCAAGGATGGAGCTTAGCGGTAAAAGCCCAGGCCTTGCATGGTTGAGGCACTGAATTTGACCCCTAATATTTTCTCTTCCCCACTCCCAAAAGTTGTATCATACATGTAGAATACAAGTTAAGAACAGCCAAATCAACCTCATGGCATCACTCCAGCCTGGGGAACCATCATTTGGGATGCAGCTATTGTATTGGTTAGGGTCTCACACACCCAGTATGATCGGGGATTACTCCTGGCTCTGCATTCAGGGATCACTCCTGGTGGGCTCAGGAGACCCTATGTGGTGCTGGGGATCAAAGCCAGGTCGCCCACGTGCAGGGCAAAATCCTTACCCACTGACTATCTCAGGCCCTGCAGTTACTTCTGAAAGAGGGTTGCTATGTGAGACACATACAGGAGCCTGTGGAGGACATAAGGGCTATGGCCAACCTGTGGGGTCCAGGGGTCACCTGGACAGGATGGCGTCTGGAGAGCCAGGACAGTTTCCTCCGACTGTCCTGCCACTTGGAAAAACATGCCAAGAGGGGTCCTCGGTGTCCCTTGCCCTGCACATGAATTCAGAGCCGCAGGGAATGGACGGAGGGAAGGCGGAAGTGCCCGGGCTAGGGACAGGGCAAAGACCAGCAGCATCCAGGAGGTTTGTCTCACCAGGACAGCGACAAAGGACAGGCAGGGAGGCACAGTTGGGGCCTAGTTCACAAAGGGCCTAGAATGTCACGCTAAAGGGTGGAGAGTTTGATCCTGCTGGCTCAGAAGGTCACCCCAAGAATTCAAGCAGGGGAAGTGCCTGCTCAGATCTGTGCTTCTGAAAGCACCCCTGGGCCCAGGCCCACCCGGAGGGGCTGAGGAGGAGGAGCAGAGCGGCCCTGTGTGGGGAGGAAGAGGAGGGAGCAAAACTGAAGGGGGTGCGCCCCAAGGGGCCCACTAATGAACTCTGGCGGCCTGGAGAGACAGTACAGGGTAGGGAGCTTGTCTTGCATGTTGCTGACCTGGGCTTGATCCCCCAGCACCCCTGAATCCTGTCAGGAGTGCCAGGAGTGATAACACAGAGCCAGGGATAAGCCCTGAGCACCATAGGCTGTCGCCCCAAAACCAAAAATTAAGAAGAACCCTGGAGAAGTTGTGAGTGAGCTTGATCTGTGTGTTCTGTGGGATGTGCCTGTGTGTGTGCGCTGGCTGAACATTCTTGATGTGTGTGTAAGTGCATGTCTGTTGTGTTTGCGTGCATGTGTGTATCTGTACCAGTATGTTCAGAACACCCTCAGAGAGTGGTCTGGGATGGGCTGTTTGAGGGATCTGGGTCAGGAGTGCCATCCCGCTCATCCCAGGGACAGCAGCGGTCTCAGGACAACAGTGTCTGGAAGGAGCGGAGGTGAGAGGTGTCTTTTCCTCCTTCAAATGATGCACCACAAGATCTGGAAACCACAACAGCAAAGGGAACAGAGAGGGGTCAGGGTGGAACACGGTTCTGGAAAACAAATGGAGGAGAAGTCATTTAGGATGGGTCGGAAGCTCTGCAGGGATCTGGAGTCAAAGGCGCTCAGCCCTCTGCCCAGGGAGCCTCAGAGCCTGTAGTGGGAGGGGGCTGGCACAGATGGCAAACCCAGGGCTGGAAACACAGTGGGGGCCTCTTTCTCCAAGCTCCGCACACCAGCACTTGCCCCCACAGGAAAACCAGTTTCTGCCACAAGCTGAATTGAATAAACCACCAGGTGAGGCTGAGTGCTACAGGCACCCTTATCTGCACTCTTTAATCTTTATTCCAGCATTTAGGGACCTCCCAGCATAATGACTCCTTTCACATCAGTTATCACCTAATTCTATCACTTTTCACTGTCTATCACTGTCTTCCCGGGCACCAGTAACATCTCAATACGTCCTGTCACATGTGAGATAGCCCAAGGGTATCTGCCCGCTCCGGGGAACATAAAGAGCCTCAAACCATTCCATCAGTCATGGGAATGAGATCCATAATTGTTATTGGTATTTGGCATGTCATATACGACACGGGTAGCTTGCCAGGCTCTGCCGTGCGGGTGGGATTCTCTAATTCTATCTACCTGCAAATAACCAAGGTCAGCCTGTTTAAATACAGAAGGAACCTTTGACAAAAGCTTCTATATTTTTTTGTCTAAGCACCAAGGGGTGTGACTCCCCAAAACAAAAAATATTAAAAACTTGGATGGGGAGAGAATTTAGGGGAAAATAGGATGACTGGAGGAGAGATGTTTAGGTTCGTGAATGCATACTTAGGTAGGTTCGATTTCTATGTATGAGAGTCACTGCAATGTGGCTGCAGTAATGAATGTCGCATTAATGCATGCATTCATTCTGTACATTGGACTCGGAAGGGGTGGACTTGGGTTTTTGATACACCCCAGCAGAGCTCAGAGCTTACTGCTGTCTCTGTGCTGAGAGTTTATTCCTGGTAGTGCTTAGGAGATGCCAGGATCGAACTTTGGGATGGCCACAAGCAACACAAGTGTGCTATCACTCCAGCAATCATCTGATATTTTTTTTGTCTTTTTTTGGGTCACACCTGGCACTACCCTGGCGGTGCTTAGGGGAGCCGTATGGGATGCCGGGAGATTGAAGCCGGTCAGCTGCATGCAAGACAAACACCCTCCCCGATGTACTTTATCGCTCAGGCCCCTCATCTGATTCTTTTAAAGATTAATTGCTAAAAGTGGAATTTGGGGGCAGGGGTAGTTGGGCCACACCCAGTGGTGCTCAGGAATTACTCCTGGTTCTGTGCTCAGGGATCATTCCTGGGGGTGCTCAGGGGATCACATGTGGTGATCAAACCAGAGTCAGCAACTTACAAGCCAGCAGCTGGACCTCTGGGCTGTATCACCTGCGCTAGGAGAGGAATTCATTGAGCAAACAGACAGGAAGTTTCGTTGTTGTTTCCCCCTTCTTTTATTTAAACACCATGATTTACAAAGTACAAAGCTTTTCTCATTACAGTTTCTAGACTCATCCCACCACCAGTGTGCCCCCACCAGCATCAGAGACCCCCATTTCCCACCCCCCCAATCCCCCTCCCTTGCCTGCTCCCTTAACCAGCATCAATTATGTTGATCATTACAGCCCATATAAGGGAATGGTATTGACAAAGTCGTGGCTTTTTGGGGGCGGTCTGGGTTGTTGTGTGGGCAATTCTGTTCTTGGATTCACTTTCTGGGATACCAGGACACAGTGGTTTTCTACTGTCAACTTCAGACTCACCACCACTACAGCTACGGACATCACCTATTTCACATTTATCTCCACGTCTGTTTGAGCTTGTCCTACGTATACACTGAATAATCTATTCTCTATTGCTCATTGGGGGCACTTCTCTAAACACAGTCAATGAATGTGGTCTTAGACAAAAGTCATTGGAGATTCTTCAATCTCCATTGTTCCATCTGGGCCCTCTGTATAGGACATTTTATGGTCCCACAGACCACACACCGTATCCACACACTTGTGTTTCTATGAATGTGATGGAATACCTGTTAGATGAGTGTACTCGGTTTTTTGAGATATGGCGCCGTGGGGGTGGGGGCTCTATTGAGCTGTGTAGTCCAGACCTTGAGAATGGCTGTGGTTGTGGTGCAGCAGGTTTTCCGGCCTCTGAGAGTCTGTCAGAGGGCCAGGCAAAGGCCAGAACCTGCCCCCTCTTTCAGGACACCCCCTCAGCCCTAGCACTGGGTGGGCGGACAGAAGCTCCACCCCTGCCCCTGTGTACCTGAATTCTGGTGGACAGCATCAGTGTGTACCTGGATTCTGGCTGACAGCACCAGCAGCAGTCCTGGGTGGGCCTTTGTGGAGGGAACCGAGGTGGGAGAAGGGGGCCAGCTTCAGCTCCCTGGGAAGCATGGTGGACTTGGCTGCCAAACCCCGCATACCTGGGCTTGAGTTTGGCTTCTCTCTTGAGTGAGGCTCAGATAGGAAGTTTTTAGGGCTTTGGCTACCCAGAACAGGTGTGTCAATTTCTGCCCCCACGCATCGAGTGTTTATTTAATCTCCATTTATTCTAACTCCACCCTATCTGGCTGGCATTAAAAAAAAATGACTTGTTTCAGTTTAGCAGCAAAAAGAAGCTCATCATGCTGTTACTTGCCTCTTTTTATTGCATTTGTTGCTACAAATGGCTTCACATGTTTATTGGTGATTTGTTCTTATTTCAAAATCAGATGTCTATTATATTCTCTGCCCTTTCCTATTTCAATGTCATCTTCCCTTTGATTTGGAATACCAACCCGTTGCCAGCTAAATATAGAATTCCCCAGCTTATCATTCACGGCTTCATTTTGTTTATGGTATATTTTATCCATAAAACCTTTCTGCTGTCTCATGTTTAAATCTTTTTAGCTTCTGTATTAGGCTGAGAATAGTCCCCACCACATCGACAGTATATAAATATTTTCCTTTGCTTTTATTCCATCATCTTTTTTGGTATCATTTTTGGCACATCTCTCCTTTTACCCAATTTTTCATTTATGTGATTTGGGGAAAAAATCAAATCCTTCATTTTCTCAGCCATATTTTTTCACTTCCTACCTATGTTGAAATGTTTTTTATTTTTTATTTCTTTTTTTTAATTTTTTGGGCTACACCTAGGGGTGCACAGAGGTTAATCCTAGCTCTGTGCTCAGACAAACCCCAGGATGGAGCTTGGGAGGATAACGAAGTGTCAAAAACCAAACCCAGGTCTCTTATGTGTGAAAGAAGCTCGCTAGCCCCTGAGATACTGGAATTTATTGGAATCATCAATAAACTGATCATTATAAACTATTATCAATTAGTTTATAGTCGTTGATACTATAACTTGTTGATACTAAATTATCAATAAAGACTTAATTGGAATTTATCAACTATTTTGAAGTAGCTTCCTGCTTAGTAATGTTCTGCCACTGAAACGTTAGAGCTTGTTTACAACAGGCGGGTTGTCCAGTCCTTCCGGCCGTTGCTGGGAAGCCCACTCGTCCCTGCCTGCAGCCTTGAAAGGCCCATTAAGAAGTTACCTTTGGTCCTCATTAACCCCCAGCCCGAGAGCCACGCCGTAGTTCCGGAGTGAAGGAACATTTTCTCCTCAGCTCACCCCAGCTGCCCCCACATCCTGGCCTCATCCCCATGACAGGCATAATGGGGAGCGGCTGCAGCCTCACTGAATCCTGACCCCAGAGCACCCACTGCAGGAAGATGGAGAGTTGGCCTGTCCGCATCCGGGGTCCTAACTGGGAGGCACCATGCTGTGTGCGAACACCCTCCACTCTGTGGACCCTCTCAGGCTCCATGGGGGAGGAATCACCGCCGATGGGAGTGTTAGAAAAGGAGGAGCACCTGGAGAAGAGAGTGAGCTGTTTCCCGCCCTGCCTTAGCAATGAGGCCCCTCAGCCCCAGGCTGCTGGTGAGAAATGAGAAGGGGCTTCCCGCAAGCCCTGTGGAGTCAGGCTCTGCGCCTTCATGGGCTCCTCAGGGCTCTCCTGCGCCCCTGTGATGAGGGAGGGACCCCTCTAAAGGAGTCAGGGAGGTGAGGTGTCCCATCTCCGCCCCATGCACACACCCCTCACCCCAAGTTAGACAAGATTTACGAGCCTGGAACTGCTTGCTTGCTCACCTCAGGGTCTGGCCAGGCCTGGGTCAAGGCTGAAATTCAGACTAAATCTTCTCTCCCACAGCACATCCATCAGTGGCAGCCTGTTTTCTGAGGGGCCAATTGTGTGGTATGAGGGACTATGTGAAGTCAGCATTCTCCTCACCCTCGCTCATCTCTCTCTCCCTCCATCTCTCTCCCTCTCCCCCATCCATCTCCCTCTCCCATCTCTCCCTTCTCTCCCATCTCTCTCTCTCTCTCTCTCTCTCTCTCTCTCTCTCTCTCTCTCTCTCTCTCTCTCTCCCTCTCTTTTTAGCCTTATTGCCTCTGTATTATATAGAAGCACACTAAGGGCTGGAGCAATAGTACATTGGGTAAGGTGCTTGCCTTGTGTGTGGTTGACCGGTGGTTTGATCCCCGTCATTCCATACAGTCCCCTGAGCATCACAGGAAATGATCCCTGAGCACAGCCAGGAGTAAGTCCTGAGTGTAGGCCTGAGTGTGGCCACTGGGTGTGGCCCAAAAACAACAAAAAGGAAAGAAAAGGAAACACTATGCAACACCAAGATTCTGGTAACAAGCGTTTGTCCAAGCAGAAGGATGGTCTGTTTGCTTCCGCCCAAGATGAAAGGAGGCTGCTCTGGGGTCAGCTCATGGAGAGTGACAACCAGAGGCTCAGAAGAGCTTTATAGGCAGCCAGCCATCAGGCTGGGAGACACAGACTCACATCCTCAGTGACCCTCTTTCCTCATGGCCACACGGAAGAGACCAGGGAAGCACTTTGTTTTAGGGCCACAACAGTGGGTGGTCAGGACCTATTCCTGGCTCTGTGCTCAGTAGTGACCTCTGGCGGTGCCCAGAGGGACAATGTGGTGCTGGGATTTGAACCAGGGTCAGCAGCATGCATGCAAGGCAAGCGCCCTCCCCACTGCCTTCTCTCCGCCCTGTCCCGTTTTACTTAGCAGCAAACAGTGGTTTTCTTGACCACCTTTCTCAGACAGGCACTTGGGGCAATGCAGGGGGCTGAAGTGGGGAGTGGGTAGGATCATCCTAGGGATGGAATCTTGAGCTGTTGAAAACTTTATTAGTGGGCCCAGTGTGATAATACAGAGGGTAGAAAACTTGCTCAGGTTTGATTCCCAGCACCCCATGTAGTTCCCTGAGCACCACCAGGAGTAATTCCAGCAGAGCCAGGAGTAAGCCCTGCCCACTGCTGAGTGTGAACCCAATTCTCTTCCCTGCAAACACGCACACACATGCACACACACAACCTTTATTAGTATTTTGCTCAAGACCTTTGAAATAGCTTTAGAGAGAATTTTTTTGTGTTGGAACCTACAGACTTTACATACCAAAGATGAGGATTAAAGATGAGGATTAGCCCTTGGGAGGTGCCTGAGGAGACTGTCTCCTGTGTGGTCAGAAAGAGTTTGCCAGTGAACATAAATTTGGAAGAGACACTCTGCAGTCCAGTACATTCTCCCCCAGCTCTCTTCAGCAAGTGGCAGCCACAAACCCCATTCTTCATGTCCAAACAGAGTAGTCAGCCTCGACCCCCAGTTCTCAGCGTGTTCCCCCATAGCCAACTATGGTCAGCCTGCAGCTCTTTTGAGCTCTCAGTCTCTTTTCTCCTCCTTCACCTTCCCCACACACTCTCAAGCCCCCGTGATCTCCAGCTTGGACTCCAGAGAGCCCCAGATCCCCCAAATGTCAGTCTTCACCTAGCAGCCAGAGAAAAACATTGCAGACAATTGCGTCATGTCATCCTCTGCTCAGCACCCACCAGGACAGAATCCAAGCCTGGAGCCAGAGCACTAGCACAGCGTTAAGGCACTTGCCTTGTACACTGCTGACCCTGGTTTAACCCTTGCCCCTGCCTTGGCCTCACCGGAGTGACTTCTAAGCACAGGAGTAAGCCATTAGCACTGCCAGGTGTACATCAAAGATCACCTACTCCTTCCACTTGACCTGAAGGCCTGAACCAGTCTGTCAGTGTCCATTCCCTGCTAGTCACCCTCTCAGCCCTTCTGCCCTTTGTTCCCTCCTAGCTGCCACAGATCTACATAGACTCTGCCTTTCCCTACAGTCTGTGGAATCTTGTTTATTTTTATGGGTTTTATTTTGGTTTGGTTTGGTTTTGAACCACACCCAGCTGTGCTCAGGGTTTGCATCTGAGCTCAGGGGTCACTACTGGTGGTGATCAGGATCCTATGCAGTGCCCTCTGATAGCCCTAATCAAACTAGGGTTAGTGTTCTCTCTGACCACTCTGGAATATTCTTTCCCCAGAGCGCCCTAGAGTTGGTTTCTCTGGTCAGCACCAATAAGAACTAACTAACTAGCCCTTTTCCTTCCTACAGTATAACAACACACTGTGTGGCAATCCTGGCACGCTGCTGTCCGGAGCAGAAGTTATTCTATGTGAGATTTCTGTTCTTCTCCGATGTCTCCATGAATGAGGTCTTACTTCCTGCTAAGTCCTTAGAACTTGATCCTCCAGTGAGGATGGGAAATGGAAAATACTCAGTAAATGTTTGCAAACAAATTAATAAAAACAGGGCATGGTTAAATGCTCAGTAAATGTTTGCAAAAAAAAAAAAAAGAAGAGAAAAAGAAACAAATAAAAAGCCATCTTACTCTCACTCTCATGAGACTTCCGTCTGGAAACTTGCTTAGGATTTTTCCCAAGATTGGCTTATGGGCCAGGTGACCCCAAAGCAGTGACTAAAACAGTCCTGGTACCACATTCAGGTGGGCAGAATCAGAACTCCTAGGAGAGTCCTGGGAGCCTTTATTTGGGAATTACTGTTTTAGATGATCACAAGTTGGTTCAGGCTATGACCCTAAAAGAAAGGCTCTCTCTCTCTTTCTCTCTCTCTTTCTTTCTCTCTCTCTTATTCTCTTCCAAAATATTGTGACTAATTGTCTGTGCTCTCTGGAGGACTTTAACTGCTTTATCCCAGCCCGACTAGACTAGTCTGGTTAGCAATGTCTGGCATGCAGGAAGCACTTCAGAACTGTGACTTGTCGAAGGGATTAACATGATAATCCCTGTCTGTAGAGTAAGCCACAATGTGGGAGAGAGAGAGACAGAGACAGACAGACAGACAAACAGACAGACAGACAGACAGACAGAGAAGAAAGGAAAAGTGCCTGGCAGACTGAAAAGCGGGGGAGGGAATTTGGGGCCATTGGTGGTGGGAATAGGGGAACTGATGGAGGGACCAGTGCTGGAATACTGTATGACTGAAACCCAATCATTAACTTTTTTTTTTTTTTTTGCTTTTTTTGGGTCACACCCGGCGATGCTCAGGGGTTACTCCTGACTCTTTGCTCAGGAATTACTCCTGGCGGTACTCAGGGGACCAAATGGGATGCCAGGGATCAAACCTGAGTTGGCCGCATGCTAGGCAAACACCCTCCCGCTGTGCTATCACTCTGGCCCAATCATGAACATGTTTGTAATTGTATAAGCGCAAAGTGTTATAATAAAAAAAAATTTAAAAGCTGTGACTTGTAAGAAAAAAAGAAATGAAATCTGTGTGTCAGTGTTATAGTTTTCTGGATGCAGGGGCAGGACCATTGATCTGGGGAATGGGATCCCTGAGTTTGGGTCCCAATTTTTCTGCTTTCTGCTTGGGAGTTCTCTGAGCCTCGGTTCCTTATGCCTAAAAAGAGAGTAGGGGCCAGGGAGATAGTTCAAAGGGCTGAAACACACACTTTGCATGCTGGAGTCCCAAGCTTGATCCCTGGTACCATCTGGATCCTTGGGTACCACCGAGAATGGCTCATTAACTAAGAGTCAGAAAGATGGATTAAGTCAGTACAGGGATTAAGGTGTTTGCCTCACATGCAGCTGACACTGGTGCAATCCCTGGCATTGGCTCTATGCTCCGGGTCACACCTTGCAGTGCTCATGGGATTGTGCGGTGCCAGTGATTGAAAGAGACTCCAGTATGCAAAGTATGTGCTACATGCTTCAGTTACTTCTCTGGCCCATGTTTAGTTGGGGTTTATGTGTATGCGTGCGTGTGTGCGTGCGTGCGTGTGAGTGCGTGCGTTTGTGTGTGTGTGTGTGTGTGTGGCCAAAAACACTAAGGCATCTGCTGAAGGGAGAGTTTGGAACTTAAGGCACTTTCCTTGCTTGTAGCCAAGCCCAGTTTGATTTTTTTGGCACTGCACATGGTCCCCTTAACAACGCCAGGAGTGATCCCTGAGCAGAGAGCCAGGAGTAAGCCCTGAGCACAGCCAAGTGTGGTCCAAAATACAGAAATTAAATTCTAAATATAATTTTTTTAAATTAAGGCAATTGAGTGGAAAAAGACATTGTTTGTTTTTCCATCAATTATGTTAAATTAACTGGATCACTAGTGGGTAAAAGCAGATTTTGATACCATTCACTAAATACAAAAACTTGCTAAAAATAGGATTAGAGACACAAATATAAAAATCTAAAATTATAAACTAGAAAAAATATGAAATTATCTCTATATAGGCAAAGATCTTTTTTTAATGATTTTTTTTTAAACACCGTGATTTACAAAGTACAAACTTTTTTCACAATACAGTTGCTGGAAAGATTCATCATTCAGCACCAACCCCACCACCAGTGTGCCCCCACCACCGCCAGAGACCCGCATTTCCCACCCACCCTCCACCCCCTCCCGATGCCGCTCACTTAGCCAGCATCAATTATGTTGATCCTTACAGCTCATATGAGGGAACAGTAATGATAAGGTCATGCCTTTCTTTTCCCCTAAGCTGATGAGTGGGGAGTCTGGCCAGTTTCTGTTCTTGGAATCACTTTGTGGGTTTCCAGAACACAGTGGTTTTCTACTAACAATCCCAGACACACCATTACTACAGCTGCTGACAATACTTATTTCACATTTATCTCAATGTCTATTTGAGCTTTTCTATTCATACACTGAACAATCCATTCTGTATTGGTTGTTGGAGCTACTTCTCTAAATACAGTCGATGAACATGATGTTAGACAAAAGTCCATGGAGCTACTCAAATCTCCATTGTGCCATTTGAGTCCACTGTACAGGAAATTACCAAGGTGGTCCCCCAGACCACACCTCGTGTCCATACACTTAGTCTCTAGAAAATGTGATGGGGACTGGAGGCGACAGCACAGCGGGTAGGGCATTTGCCTTGCACACAGCCGACCCGGGTTCGATCCCCAGCATCCCATATGGTCCCCTGAGCACTGCCAGGAGTAATTCCTGAGCGAAGAGCCAGGAGTAACACCTGAGCATTGCCGGGTGTGACCCCAAAAAAAAAAAAGCAGAAAAAATGTGATAGGATACCAGTTAGATGAATATACTTGGTTTTGCTCCCTCATGCCATGGGGAGTACATGGGAACCCCCCATGTATGGTCCCAGCCAGTCGCAGTTCTGGGTGGACCCACCAGGCCTTGCCAGAGGGCATTGAGTTGGGGGAGGGTGCCCCAGCTCCAGCTCCCCAGGAAACCTGGTGGATTCAATCACCGAGTCCTGCATACCTGGGCCTGAACACCACTATTCTGTTGTACGTGGCTCTGCCGAGCTGTGGAGTCCAGACCTTGAAAGTGGCTGTGGTTGTGATGTGTGAGGTTTTCCCGGCCTCTGAGGGTCTGACCGGGAGATAGGCAAAGATATCTTATACACACTATAAAAAGCATTCTAGGACTGGAGTGATAGTACAGTGGATTGGGCACTTGCCTTGCATGTGGGTGACCAGGGTCCAGTCCCTAGCAACCCATAGGATTCCCAGAGCCTGACAGGATGATCCCTGAGAACAGATCCAGCAGTAGGCCAGGTGCACCACCGGATGTGACCCCAAAAAAGCAAAGCAAAAAATAAAGATAAATTGGACTTTATTTTTTTTTCTTTTGGGGTCACACCCGGCAATTCTCAGGGGTTTCTCCTGGCTCTGCACTCAGGAATTACTCCTGGCAGTGCTCAGGGGACCATATGGGATGCCAGGGATCGAACCCAGGCCGGCATGGGCCGGCCACGTGCAAGGCAAACGCCCTACCCGCTGGGCTATCGCTCCGGCCCGATATTTTTATTTTTAAAAATAAAAAAATTGTTCTTTGAAATTCAAATCCTTGGGTTCAGTATAAGGGCCACATCCTGCTGTGCTCAGGGCTCAGGACTGACTCCTGGATGCTGGGTATTCAGTGGGTGCTGGGATCTAACAGATATCACTGAATTCTGTATTATCTGTTTGACATCAAGAATCAACATTTAAATAAGCAAAATAGCAAGTCACTTTCTGGGGTTGGAAAATGCATATATATGACATGCATATCAGTAAAATGATGAATAACTAGAACATGCAAGCGATTTGGACAACTTGTAGTAAACGATCCCTAAAGAAATGGATAAATCAAGGCCAGACAACACTGAGACCAGGAGGACTTGTCAGTGGTTGGAATCTGCAAGTGTGTGGGGGTCAGAGATTAGGTAAGCTAGAGAAGGGACCAGTGTGCTAATAATTGTTAGACATGGTAATGCCGGATAGAATTGAGCATTGAATATAGGCAAAGGGACATACGTGATAACCCCTAAATGTATGTATTGCAAGCCACAATGTGAAAGGGAAGGAGGAGGAGGAAGAGAAGGAGGAGGAGGGGGAGGAGGAGGAGGAGGAGAAAAGGAAGAAAGAAAAGAGCCTTCCAAAGAGGTAGGCTGGGAGGTGGGGGGGGGATCTGGGGACATTGGTGTTGGGAAGGGTGCACTGGTAGAGGGATGGGTGCTGGAACACTGTAGGACTGAAACCCAGTCATGAACAGCTTTGTAACTGTATATCTCATGGTGGTATAATAAAAGTTTTTTTTCTTTTCTTGCTTTTTTTTTTCTTATTTCTTTTTTGGGTCCACCTAGTGATGTTTGGGGGGTAACTCCTGGCTCTGCACTCAGGAACTACTCCTAGCAGTGCTCAGGGACCACGTGGGATGACGGAGATCGAACCCAGGCTGGCTGTGTGCAAGGCAAATGCCCTATCCGCTGGACTATCACTCCGGCCCCAATATAATAAACTTAAAAAAAAGAAATGGATAAATGATTTAAATAAATTCTTTACAGAGACAAATACAAAATTGCTTTAAAAGCACAGAAGAAAACTCTCATTATCATTAATTGTCAAAGAAATGTAAATTATAACTACAATAATATACTATTAGATATTATAAGAATTAAAACTGTAAAGAGGCTAGAACTATAATACAGTGGGTAGGACATTTGCCTTGCATGCAGCTGACCTGGGTTCAATCCCCAACACCCCATATGGTCCCTGGGCCTCACCAGAGTGATCCCTGAGCACGGAGGGATTACTCATGAGTAAGCCCTGAGCACCAAAGCGGTGCCCGAAAACAAAGCTAAAATGCAGAGAGATGAACCACAGCATATGCAATGAGCAACTGGAAGTCTAAAATCCTATTGCTGGGAAGGTAAAATAATACAATTTAAAATTTATTTTACTGAATCATCATGCCATACAGTTAGAAGGCTGTTCATGATTGGGTCTCAGTCACACACTCTTCCAACACCCATCCCTCTACCAGTGCACATTTCCCAACACCAGTGTGCCTCTATGCCCTCCTGCCACACCAATGCAAGCACTTTGAAAAACCATTTGAAAGTCTTGGGGCGGAGTGATAGCCCAGCAGGTAGGGCGTTTGCCTTGCACGCGGCCGGCCTGTGCCAGCCTGGGTTCGATCCCGGCATCCCATATGGTCCCCGAGCACTGACAGGAGTAATTCCTGACTGCAGAGCCAGGAGTAACCCCTGAGCATCACCGGGTATGACCCAAAAAGAAAAAAGAAAAAAGAAAGTCTCAAAAATTAAACCTAGGCTTAGGAGATGGTATTGTGGTTAGGGCTTGTGTCCGGCATGTGTCTGACCTAGGTAGTATTTCTCACACCAGAGGATCCCCCAAGCATCACTGAGTGCAGCCCTGGAGACCCCCAGACTGGCGGGGTGTCCTGGGTACCCCCAGTTCCTAAGGCTCTTGCTGGAGAGACAGTTTGGTGGGCCAAGAATCTCCAGTGGTCCCCCACCTCCTGAGCACTGACAAAAAGAATTGTTTTAGTTGTGGGGCCACATTCCATGGTAGTCAGGACTTACTCCTGACACAGCACTCAGGGACACCCTCCTCCCCGCGTATAATCCATTTACTTAGCTCGTAGATATAAGAAAAACTCCCATTTTCATACTAGTACCTGTTTGTAGAAATTCACAGTCTTCTGTGTCATGGTAAAAATGTGAAAACAACCCACGTTTCTATCAAGCTGACAGATAAGCAGCTAGAACACTAGTCGGCTATAGCAGGAACAATGCTCTGTATTAATCTCAATTTGTTTTCCCAAGACAAAAGAAGTTAGAGAGCCATCACCGGCCCCCAAAAATTGGCACACTGTATAATTTCACTTACACTAAATTCTAGAAAGTGTGAACTAGTCCATAAAGATAACAAGAGGATCATGGGGCAGCGATGGAGGAGAGTGATGGATTTCAGACGGTGACAGCAAAAACTCTGTGATAATACAGCAGGGAAGGCATTTGCCTTGCTCAGGGCCGACCGGGTTTTCAATCCCTGACTTTCCTTGTCATCCCTCGAGCACAGAGCAAGGAGTAATCCCTGAGTGCAGGCACATGTGGGCCCCAAAACAGAACAAAAGCCTGTGGGTGTTCTGGAAATGTTTCAGGACTGCAGAGAAAGTTCATAGGGCTTAGAGCTTTGCATAGACCTCAGGATGGGAGTAGCTTCTGGGGGTGGGAGACAAAAGAATCGCACATTCCCCTGGGGTGGGGCTGTGGCAAGCTTCCCATTGCCCAAAGCCCGCTCTCAGGTCTTTTGGAGGGGGGTCCCATTCTCTGAATTTCCTTCCCTAGGGGGCACATTGCAGCGATTTCCTGAGGAGTGCTGGAGATGGAACGGGTGAGGGAAGCACTTTTTGGGATGCAGGGAGTCCTGGAGAGGGCTAGGGAAGGGTATTAGTGCTGGTGGGTCAGTTGTCAGGTGCAGGATGGGCAGAGATGCTTAGAGCCCCCAGACTCTTGCTTTGCTGGAGCCTTGGAGCTCCCCCCGCCCTATGGAAAGCTAGGTTCTGCTTAAAGGCTATGAGGGTGCTCGCTTAGTCTTCAGGGACTGACTGCTCAGCCCATCCTTACAGCTGAGAGCTGAGTGGTCCCTGGCCCCTGGCCCCCTGTCCTTCTCTGCTGCCCACTCATAGCACTTGGGGGACAGATATGTCTGGCTCTTCACTGTAGGGGTCTCCCCAAGGTATCTGGTTCAGTTTCTCTGCCAGAGCCTCCTGTCTTGGTCTGTGAAGCTAGGGAGGCCAGAGAGATCACAGGTGGCATTTCCGATGTTAGACCGAAAAGCTATTACAAGGGAAGGCACTTGTCTTGCACGTAGCCCACCTGGGCTCAGGTACCACCACACCATAGAGTACTTTGAACCCACCAGGAGTGACCTCTGAGCACAGAGCCAGGAGTGATCCCTGAGCAGAGGCAGAAGTGATTCCTAAGCACAGACAGGAGTAATCCCTGAGCAGTGCAGAGTGTGGTCCTTGGTTAAACCACAACAGAACTTAAAACAGAAGCCCAGACAGGGAAAGACAGAGCAGAAAGGCGAAAAGTCAAGGCGTTTGGAAACGAGCCGTGTTCCCCATGCCTTGGTTGGTGAGGCTAGAATCCAGACATCAAGCCTCAGAGCCAACCCATCACTCACAACGAGTGCAATGAACCTCTGGACACCACAAAACCCTCCCTCGGGATCCGAGTTCTGTGTGAGGGATTTGTGATGGATCCTTGCCAGCTCCATCTCTCTGGTCTAGAGCACTGCCACCCAGGCTCAGCTGGCAAGCCAGCCAGCCTCCTGCAGGCCAAGGCACTGCAGAAGGAGCAGGTGGCAGGCGGTGGCAGAAGCCCAGGCCAGGATGTTAGCGTGTCTGGCTAACCCCTGAACAATAGCTCAGCTGCAGCTGAAGCCATGCGCACAGCTGGGGCAGCACTGCCCAACTCCATGGTCACCTCCAACGTGGACCCACCCCAAAAGACCTGCCCTTTGTTTTCCTTTTCCTTTATTTCTTTTCTGTAGTGCAGAGGGCATCAAACCCAGATCTAATGCGTGCAAGGCAAGTGCTTTATCTCTGCACCGCACCACCTACCCCAAGACACTCCTTAAAAGATGCTTTGATTATTCTAATTATACATAAATCTATACAGGATCATATAATGAATACCTGAGGACTCCAAACAGGTCAGAGGCAGAGGCTCAAGGGAGAGATGTGCCTGGTTTTTAGGGGACTGTGTGGGGTGCTGGGGACCAATTCCAGGTTGTTCATGAGCAAGGCGAGCACCCACTTGAATACTACCTCTCCAGTTCATTTTGTTTGGGACTCACACCCAGCAGTGCTCTAGGGATACTCCTGGCATGGTGCTCAGAGGACTCCAGTATGCAAAGCTTACACTCCAGCCTCTCCCTGATCCCTGTACTTAGCTTTAATGTCTCTAGTTTGCTTCCATTGACAACAGTTCCTCAGTCTCCTTTGAACTTCATAACCTCCACGCTTTGGCAAACTTTCTTATTTTTGAAGACCAGTTACTTTGTAGAATGGATAAGAGTATATAGGTCAGCCCCCTCAATCATGGGCTGATTTATATTCTCCATACACGTTCAGCAGAACTATCACAGAAGTCATTCTGTTCGCTTCCTGTGGCTTCCTCTCGGGTGAAATACACTTTCAACTTGCCCCATTTCTGATGTTAATTTTGATCTCTTGGTAAGAGGGTCTATTAGTTTCCTAATGATGCTGTAGCAAATGACAGCAAATGTAGTGGCTTGAAACAACATACTTTTTTTCCTCTCTGCCGAGTGAAAGTCTCCAATCAGACTTAGGTGCTAAAAGGAATATTATTTTATTAATATAAAATAACTTCTTGAGGTTCTGCTATAGAAGCAGGCTTAAGCTGTGGCTGGGAAAGTTGAAAATAATGATGGTGGGAAGTTGCCATGGTGGTGGGACAGGATTTGAATATTGAATGTCTGTGACAAATTAACAGGAACAACTTTATTAAAAATATTTGAGTAGAATCTCACTAAGCTCAATAAGTGAAAGCAATAACACAGATGGCCCAATTTATACATAACAGCTCAGTAAAAAGATCATGACTTTAGGGGCCGGAGCGATAGTCTAGCGAGTAGGGCGTTTGCCTTGCATGCGGCTGACCTGGGTTCGATCCCCAGCATCCCATATGCACCCTGAGCACCACCAGGAGTAAATGCTGAGTGCAGAGCCAGGAGTAACCCTTGAGCATTGCCAGGTGTGACCCAAAAAAGATAGATAGATAGATAGATAGATAGATAGATAGATAGATAGATAGATAGATAGATAGATAGATAAAATCAGATTTATGTTTAAAAAAAGATCATGATTTTAGCAACACTGTTATGAGGTATATATTGCAATAAGCAATATAAAGTAGATTAATCAGGGCCTGCTATGGGAGCAGACTTGGGGGTGTGGGAAATTAGGGTCTTTGGTGGTGGTAAGGGCACATCGGTGGTGGGACTGGTGTTGGAATATTGAACACCTGAAACAACTGCATTGTGAACTTTGTAAATCACAGTGTTTAAACAGTTTTTTTTTTTTTAAGGAAGACACTGGCATTACTGGTTCCTTGTAAATCGCAAGGGTGAACCTGTTCCAACTTTTCCTCCTGGTGGGGGCTGGCTGGCATTTCTGGGCTCCAAGCTGCATCCCTTGAATCCCTGCTTCATTTTTTTTTGTTCACATTCATAGAAATTTTTATTAAAATCCTTTACTTGCTAATACAGACAAGCAGTATTCATAATATAATATTTTTTTATTTTTTTATTATACCACCGTGAAACATACAATTACAAAGGTGTTCATAATTGGTTCTTGGTAATACAGTATACCAGCACCCATCCCTCCACCAGTGCCCCATTTCCACCACCAATGTACCCCTCCCCCTCCCCCCCCCAGGCCGCCTTAATAGCAGGTACCTCAGTTTCCTCTCTTTCTCTCTCTGTCTCTCTCTCTGTCTCTGCATCTCTCTCCCTCTTATTTTACACATTGTGGCTAGCCCTGCAGATATTTAGAGTTTATCACTTAAGTCTCTTTGTGTATATTCAGTGGTGAGTTTTAATCTGCCATTACCATTTCCCACATTTAGTAAAACACTGGTATCTATTTATATCCTATTAATGAATGCAGTCATTCTATATCTGTCCTTTTCCTTCTAATTTCACTCAGCATGATAGTCTCCATGTCCATCCATTTGCAGGTAAATTTCATAATTTCATCTTTTCTGACAGCCGCATAGTATTCCATAGTGTAGATGAACCACAGTTTCTTTAGCCAGTCCTCTGTTCTCGGGCATTTAGGTTGTTTCCAGATTCTAGCTATAGTGAATAGCGCAGAGATGAATAAAGAAGTACAGATAGTGTTTCTGCTATGTGTTTTTCGGTCTCTAGGGTATATTCCCAGGAGTGCTATTGCTGGATCAAATGGGAGCTCAATATCTAGCTTTCGGAGGAATGCCCATATTGTTTTCCAAAAGGGCTGGACCAGTCGGCACTCCCACCAGCAGTGGATGAGAGTCCCTTTTCCCCCACATCCACGCCAGCACCGGTTGTTCTTGCTGTTTTGGATGTGTGCCAGTCTCTGTGGGGTGAGATGGTATCTCATTGTTGTTTTGATTTGCATCTCCCTGATGATTAAAGATGAAGAGCACTTTTTTCATATGCCTTTTGGCCATTCGAATTTCTTCTTTTTTGGAAGCTTCTGTTCATTTCTTCTCCCCATTTTTTTGATGGGGTTGGCTGTTTCCCTTCTTGTGGAGTGCTACCAGTGCCTGATATATCCTGGATATTAACCCCTTGTCAGATGGGTATTGGGTGAATATCCTTTCCCACTCTGTGGATTGTCTTTGTATCTTGGTCACTGTTTCTTTTGAGGTGCAGAAGCTTTTCAATTTTATATAATCCCATTTGTTTATCATTGCTTCCATTTGCTTGGTCAGTGGTGTGTCGTCTTTAAAGATACTTTTCGTTTCGATGTCGTAGGCGTTTCTCCTATGTTTTCTTCGATGTACCTTATAGATTCATGTCTGATATCGAGATCTAGAATCCATTTTGATCTGACTTTTGTGCATGGCGTTAGAAGGAAGTCTAAGTTCATTTTTACGTAGCTGCCCATTAGACCTCATAATATAATATAATATTATGTTATGATATATAATATGATATATAATATGATATATAATATTATATTATGATATATAATATTATATTATGATATATAATATTATGCCAAGTTAGACCTCATAATATAATATTTTGAATGTAAAGCCAAAAAATCCCTTTCTGAGGATAAAAAACATTTAGCATTTGTATAGGCCAATTCAGATTTCCCCTTAAAATGTTTTTTTAATTCTTTTCAATTGTACTAAATTTTAAATAGGATTTACCAATTTTATTTATCCCAATTTTTTTTTATTATACCACTATGAGATACACGATTACAAGGATGTTCACAGTTGGGTCTCTGTCATACAGTGTTCCAGCACCCAGCCCTCCACCAGTGCCCCCCTCCCACCACCAATGTCCCAATGCTCCTTCCCACCCAACCCCAGCCTGCCCCCATAGCAGGCACCTTATTTTACTCTCCTATCTCTGTTTCTGTCTCTGTATTTCTCTCTCTTCTCTTACACTTTGTGACTTGCCCCTCGGTTTATGGTGCAAGTCTCTATGTGCATATTCAGTGGTGAGTTCTAGTGTGACATTATAGTTCCTCAATCCCATAGCCTCATAAACCTCCCCAGATTATTAATAACTACAATGACCATTACGGTGTACAGATGTAAAAGATCCTGGGAAGGACCTGGTCCTAGTCTACATTGTTTTCACACTGGCGCAGCTGGGCGTCAGGTCTGTCCTTTGTCCATTTCATCTGATTACAAGGCTGTGCACCCGTAGCCCACTGGGACTGGGTGGGGAGAGCCCAAATCCCCGCCCCAGTTCCGGCCAGCAGGGCTCCCTCCCATGTGTCTGCTTTACCCTAGGAGCTACTTTGGGTCCGGCCGGGAACCAGCTTCCTCAGAGACTCCATGAGTTGCTCCACATGGGCGGTGGCGCAGCTGTGCGTCTGGTCTGTCCTTTGTCTATTTCCCTTGCTTCCATTTTTATAGTCTGCATCTCCACACTCTGCTTTCTGCACCCGGCCTGCAGGAATAAGTACCACATCCTCAAATCCTTCATAGAATAGCATCTTCAGAGTCCCTTTGACCATGCAAGGTGACATTCACAAGTCCTGGGTTTCGGATGAGGACACTGTTGACAGAATTCAGCCCACAGATTATACCTTCCCCTCAGTAAAATTAACTCTTCTTATTAGCGTTTTCTTGGGGAGGCATTTTGTAATATTATGTCTGATTTATAAGATTTGGGGGGGGGATTCCCAGCCCAAGGGCTCAGGGCTCAGTTTCAATAATTTACTTAGTTCCATACAGCTTTTTAGTCAACAAGGCTCAGCCCAAGGATGTGGTGCTGCTGCTAACACGAAAGTGGATTCTCCTGTGCTAGTGAGTTCTTAAGGATTGTATGAAAGAATTACATGCAAAACTCAGAAGGTTGAAAGTTAGTTCAATGTACAGAGGATTCCAGATCCTTTCCCAAGTGTCTAGCCTCACTGTCACCCGTGAACAAATTCCTGGTCCTGTCCCACGCGAGTCTACTCACATCCAATGATGGCCCGGTCCTGTTCCTGTGCTGCTCTCTCAGTGCCTGTAGCTGGGCCTCCCGACTGTACCCTAGTGATCCCTGCTGTCCTGTCCCAGCTTTCCCTAGTGTCCAGCTCTACCCTGTTCACGTGTGTGAGACTCCTGTGCTCAGTACCTTGCCATTACCTGGGCATCCGTGACCTGCGTAAACCTGAGCTATCCTAGGCATCCAACGCCTACCATAACCTGGGCCTCTAAGCCCGGCCCATACCTGTAGCAGCCCTTGCCTGGCCTTCTGTGGGTGGAGGGAGGGAGACAGACAGACAGACAGACAGACAGACAGACAGACAGACAGACAGCCTGGGGTTGCCTTTTATTTGCTGCCAAATCCGCGCCCAGGTATCCCCTTCTACATTCTGATTGGCTACCTATTCCACGGGTGTGGTTAGCTACCTGAGACCTGGTGCTTTCCTCCTTAGCTCCTGCTCTGTCACTCCCAGGCCCTGCGGTGCCCACCAGGGGCACACCATCTCCAGCTTTCTTATAATAGAAGTTTCATTGTGAACAGCTTTGTAAATTACAGTGTTTAAATAAAGTTTTGAAATAAATAAGTTTCAATAATTTACTTAGTTCCATACAGCTTTACACTTCATTATTTTATTTTTTATATTTTGCTTTTTTGGGGATTACACCTGGCATTAAGGGGTTATTCCTGGCTCTGCACTCAGGAATTTCTCCTAATGGTGCTCAAGGGCCCATATGGGGGGGCCACCTGCCTCTCAAGGTGTTGCAGGTGTGGCTGTGGTGTCTGGCTGCGTTGGCAGGTGGCAGACAGGGAGACAGGCTTGTCTACACGCCAGGGCTCTGCCCTGTGGGCCCTGGATGGTGGATGGTCTGACATAGGAAGAACAGTGTGCAGCTGCACAAGAGGCTTAGATAACAAAGTAGGCTAGGACCAGGTCCTTCCCAGCATCTTTCACATCTGTACAACATAATGATCATTGTAGTTGCAACAAACTAGGGAGGTTGATGGGGAATGAGGAACTATAATGTCACATTAGAAATCACTACTGGATATACACATAGATAATTGTATCATAAACCGTAAGGCAAGTCACAAGGTGTAGGAGAAGATAGAGAAATACAGATATAGAAAAGAGAGAGAGAGAGAGAGAGAGATGAGAAGAGAGACACACGGGGAAGAACTGACATCCAACTTTCCCCTAGCTCAGCTGACCATGAGGCTCCCAGGAGGCAAGATGGGTTTTGGGAGTGGGCCCATCACTTCTGTAGGGCCTCGGAAGCAGCCAGATGGGACTCCCGCACCATAATAGCCATCATTATCACGGTCCAGACACCACAGCTCATCAAACCCACACAAGAGAGACTCTGATTTCAAGACCAGCTTAGAGCAGCCGAGGTTCGAGCCCAGGTAGTCAGCTCTCAGAGGCGGAAGTCACCAGGCATTCCTGGAGATGGAGCTGGGGTCCCCCTTCCCCTCTCTGACCCATCCTGAGACCTAGTGGCCCTGCCCACAAACTGCCTTGGGGCTCTCAGCCATGATGCAGAGACTCAGACACACGGGGGAGAGCTGCCATCCCGCAGACCTGCAAGTCCATGCGGGAGCTGGACCCTGGCTAGCCAGCACAATAAACTCTGCTTTGTTCATTGCATTCCTGTGTGATTCTCTGTCTCGGAAGGGGATAAGATTCCTGGACAGTAACATTTGGGGGCTCGCCCGGGATCCCTTGTTGGGAAGACAGACTGTCACAAGAAAGCAGAGGTTAAAGTCCTAGGCCTTTGGGATATTCTGAGATTGGGGGGAGGGAGCCAATGTGAACCAACTGTCCCCGGCAGGCTATGTGGGGTGGGGGGAGTGGGGGAGCTTGGCCCAGTCCCCGGGAGGGGTATCACTTTTGTAATTCCCAGTTAGGGGACTTGGCCAGTGGGGGTGGGCCCCCCCCCCCCCAGGGGAGAAAAGAAGTGATTAAACTGGTCAGACCGTCCGTTAAGTGGACACCTTTTGGCGGGATTCCCCAAATTGGACGATGAGGAGAGTAAGTGGGTGCGCACAAGTGTGAGAGAAGGACCCGGTCAGTCTGGCGCGGTGGAAAGTGCTCTGTGTGTGTGTTGTTGTCTTCACCCTCTTTGTCCTATCTCTCCGGTGGTTGCTCCTCGTTCCACAATGGGACAAGGACAGACAACCCCAAAGTCTCTAATTCTTTCCCACTTTTCCAAAGTCAAGGAAAAGGCAAAAAAAGGAGGATTTAATCATCAAAAAAGGTAAGTTCCACATCCTTTTGTTCTGCAAAGTGGCCCGCCTTCGGAGTTGGGTGGCCCATGCAAGGTTCTTTCTCCTTGGACCTGATTGCTAAGGTAAAAGCTGTCATTCTTCGACCGGCAGTCAAGAATGACAGTCAAGAATGACGACCGCATCAGGTCCCATACATTTTGGTTTGGGAAGGTTTGGTGGGGGAAGCTTCTCGTGGCTAACAGTCTTCCTGTTTCACCTTCTAGCTCAGCTTCCTGAGCTAACATTTCAGCCACGGCCCGTCTTGGTGGTAAGAAAGGAGAAATCCCTCCTCCCGCACCTACCAGTCAACACAAGAGAGCATTCTCTTTACCGTCTCCGGTTTTACCAGAGTTCCCCTCTTTACCCGTCCCTCTCTCGGGCAAAGAGGATCAGCCACCCCCATATCGACCCCCTCTGGGCATGCTAGCGCTTGGAGGAAGTGTCCTCATCCTCTATGGGACCAGCCATGGAAGGGGAGTGGGACGTAGGCCCCTCCCAAGGAGTTCGAGAAAGGGAGGGGGAGAATGGCCTTCCCCTTCCTCCTATGGGGAAAAGCTATCCCCTCCTTTCGAGTCCGGGTGGTGGGGTGGGGGTGGGGTGGGGGGGGTGGTAACGGACCAGAGAGTTCCAGGCCAAAAAAAAAAAAAAAAAAGTAAAGATAAATGGCTTGGGGCCGGAGCGATAGCCCAGCGGGTAGGGCGTTTGCCTTGCGCGGCCGGCCTGTGCCGGCCTGGGTTCGATCCCGGCATCCCATATGGTCCCCCGAGCACCACCAGGAGTAATTCCTGAGTGCAGAGCCAGGAGTAACAACCCCTGAGCGCCCGCTAGGTGTGGCCCCAAAAGCAAAAAAAAAAAAAAAAAAAAAAATGAAGCATATCCATCTTCCTGGCGCGTGACCAGCCCAGCCCAGGGGGCCGCAGCAAGACCCTGGGTAAGGAAGTATGCTTTTACTGAAAACAAGAGTGGGGGCCAGAGCGATAGTCCAGCGGGTAAGGTGTTTGCCTTGCATGCGGCGGCCCATGCCGGCCGGGTTCGATCCCCGGCATCCCATATGGTTCCCGAGCACCGCCAGGGAGCAATTCCTGAGCGCAGAGCCAGGAGAAACCCCTGAGCATTGCCGGGTGTGACCCAAAAAGCAAAAAAAAAAAAAAAAAAAAAAAAAAAAACAAGAGTGAACATTACAAAAAAGGGAGTGTCCTAAGTGAAAAGAAGGGGGGGAGGGTCAGGCAAAAAACCAGAAGGTGATGAAAAAGAAAAGGGGCAGTGGAACAGGCTAGACTCCTAAAGAAGAAGAGGACTGAGGAGGACGGACTCGGACCCCCTCCCAAGTCTTGGGTAACCGTTTGTGTGAGGGAAGCCAGTGGAATTCATGGTGAATACTGGAGCTCAGTACTCAGTCCTAAACAAGGCGCTTGGATCCTTAAATAAGGAAGGATCAAGCATTGTCCAGGGGCCACAGGCACCCAGATATGCTCATGGACTGCTAAGAGTGTAAGGGTTGGCCACCCGATGGGGTGACTGACTGGGGAGCTTAGGAACGCCGCACCTACCAAGGAAAATTCTGAGAGACCAAGTCCTATGCAAAAGCAAGGGTTTTATTAATAAGCGAGTATACTCGGGCTCATAGCGTGACCCCAAGCGGTCAGTGGCTAAGAGCCCCGAGCCCTTCCAGGGACGATCTTTTAAGGAATAATTCCCGTGCTACAGAAAAGCCCGCGCATAACTATCCAATAGGTTTAAAATATTACATCGAGGTCTGCGTGCAGGCAGCCAATCACTCTGCACCAGGTAACCATCACCCACCAATCTGAGTGTGCCTAATACTTCTTTCCATATTTGGCACGGCATGGGCCCAGTCAGGTATCATACCAAATACAGAGAGGGACATCAGACGCAACCTCTCGGAAATGTTTGCCTTATAGCCCTCCCTGGAATTATTTGCTTAAGGCCCTTCCTGCTGTGCTCTTGTCTTGTCCAGCCACCATTTTATCAGCTACTTTCAGTTGAGCCATCATTTTATCAGTTACCTCCATTTTATCAGTTACCTCTGGTTCCTGTCTTTGTGTTCTGTGGGCAAGGGGCCATTCTTTCAAGAGAAAGGTGACTTAGGGAAGCAAGTCAACCTCTACACCAATAGCCGCTATGCTTTCAGCACCATCCATATCCACGGAGCCATCTATTGCTAAAGGGAATTTTGTACCGCGAAGGGGAAGGACCTGAAAAATCTGGCTAAAGTCCTGCGTCTGCTAACAGCAGGGAAAAGCCAACGGCAGTAATGTACGTCCCAGGCCATCAGTTAGCTAAGACTCCAGGAAGCTGTCGGCAACATCAGGGCGTGTCAAGAGGCAGCGATGCTAAGCCCCTCCGTGGTCTCCTATAAATGTGCCTGTCCCTGAGCTCCCCCGCTGCTCCCCCCACCAGAATCTTTTATCCAAGATTTATCTTGGATAAAGGCTCATTCCCTTACTGAAAAAGGGAGGGTGGATGGAAAAGCAACTGGGAAGGCAGGCTAATGCTGCCTGAGAAACTCGGTCGATTCTTGTTAACTAATTTACACAAGTCCACTCACCTGGGGAGGAGAAAGTTACTGGACTCGCTGGCCTCTGCACACCTCCCGATTTCCAAATCAGACAGCCGTCGTCCGTCAAATCGTGAAGGAGTGCGCCAACTGCACAGCCATGAGACCGGGACGAGGGAAGGGGCATCACACAGGTACTCGGGGAGCGGGGAGGGCACCGGGAAGAAGCCGGAAAGTGGATTTCACAGAGAGGTAAAGCCAGGGGAAGTTTGGATACAAGTATTTGCTAGAGTTTATAAATACTTTTTTCGGGCTGGGTGAAGGCTTTTCCTACCAAGAGGAAAACAACAGTGGCCAAAGCCCTACTGGAGTAAATTATTTCTAGGTATGGAGTGCCTGAGGCAATTGGGTCAGACAACGGGCGGCTTTCCTTAGTAAAGTCCTGCAGGGACTAGCCCAAGCCATGGGACCAATTGAAAACTACATTGTAATATAACCCCCCAGTTATATTTTATCAAGTAAAAAGGATAAATCAAACACCGAAGAAGACTAAATTGGCCCCTTAGGACTGGCGCTGACTGGGTGACACTCCTTCCGTTAGCCATCTTCTCAGTCCGGAACTCCCCTTATGTGTAATCTGACACCAAATTATCTAACTGTGCTGCAGGCCTTAGCCAGGGTCAGCAGCAAATCTGGCCGTTAATCCAAGCATATTATACAACTGACAGAGCTCCGAATCCGAAATATAACCCGGGTGACATGGTGTGAGTTAAAAGGCACCAGGCAAAAACTCCAGAACCTAGATGGAAAGGACCTTACGTTGTGTTGCCTATTACCCCACTGCCCTCAGGGTTGGCGGAATTGGACCGTGGGTGCACCATTCCCGTGTGAGACAGGCACACCCCTCAGGAAGAGCAGGGGAAGTGGACCACATGGCTGCATCCCACAAACCCTCTCAAGCTCCAGCTACTGCGGGATGCTCCTGAAGACAAGAGCGACAGTCCTCCTAGGAATCCTACTGGTGATCCTCCATGGTGCAACTGGGAGCAACTCTCGCCAGCCGTATAAACACACCTGGATTTTAAGAAGTGAAAGTGGTGTTGGAAGCCTATTATAGCCTTGCCCAGAAACAAAAAGGCACTATATAAGAAAAAGGGTATCGGCAGACACCTCTTCATTCCCTTGACCATCAAGGAATGGCCCTCCCACGCCAACGGGTTTTTGCCTGCCCAAGGTACAAGACTGGCCAGTGGCGCTGAGACTGCAGAGGGATAGCAAGCTTTTATTGTGCCCAGTGAAAATGTATTGTAGCCAATAATGAAAAGTGGAAATAAACAGTGACTCCAGACTCAATTACCATGCAATTTGTTAAGCCATACAACTGATGAAGGGTGAAGCAAAGGTCAAACCTGGTAAAAATTTGGTTTACAAAAATGAAAAAAAAAGAAGGAGAAGTTGGGTAAGCGAACTAACCTGGGTCTCCAGCCCTACAAGCGACCATGGGTGGGGGTCCTGCTCCAAATATGGTTGCACTTTAAACTGATCGCTGGTCCCATAGCACCTAATCTCGTGTTAAATCTTGTGTCAGAACCTAGACCAAAATTACTCAAGCCAGTGCCACCTTCACCACGGCGAGGTATCCCCCCACACCGGATGCCCCCAATTCCCAGAGCAATGCCCCCAGCGCCCACAAACACCGTCCCCTCCATTGTAGACCCTAATGGTCGCTGCATTTGAGGTCTTGAATAGAACGGCCCCAAATCTAACAGAGGCTTGCTGGCTTTGCTGCAGCCCTTCGCCCCCTTTCTATAAGGCTATCGGGATTAATTCCCATCTTGAAATCAACACCACTGCTCCAACTGCAGGCTGGAAGGCCCGACCTGCCGGTCTGACCATGGCTCAGTGGCCAAGGAACTTGTGTAGAACTTGATCACTTGAACACTTGACATCCCGTTATTCATCCATTTGCTCGGCGGGAGCCAGTAGCGTTTCCATTTGACCCTATCACGTGCCAGTGTAGCCCAATGGCATCTGCTTACTTCAGGAATCTGAAGAATCTCAAACCGTTCATTCAGGGTCTTGACTAGAAATCTGTTTTGGGGTCACACCTGGCAATGCTCAGGGGTTACTCCTGGCTCTGCACTCAGGAATTGCTCCTGGAGGTGCTCAGGGGACCATATGGGATGCCGGGGATTGAAACCAGGTCGGCCGCATGCAAGTCAAATGCCCTACCCACTGTACTATCGCTCCGGCCTGGTCTTTTTTTTTTTGGGGGGGTCACACCCAGCGACGCTCAGGGGTTACTCCTGGCTCTGCACTCAGGAATTGCTCCTAAAGGTGCTCGGGGGACCGTATGGAATTGAACCCAGATGGGCTGCGTGTAAGGCAAAGGCGCTATCCGATGTGCTATTGCTCAGCACCCCCCCCTCCCGCCCGGCCTGGTCCCTCTTTTATGCAAAGGATTTGCCCTTGCCTTTGGCTTCCAGAGTCCAACAGGCCCCACACTTCAATTGCTGTCTCACCCTGCAGAGGTGCATTCATTCACGCACTCTTCCACATATCCTCAGTCTGATTTTGATTCATCTGCCTATGGTTTTGCTTTTATACTGACCTTACATTTTTCCGGAAAGGCAGTTTCATTCCAACAGTGTTCTTTTTTAAAGATCTATGTCAATGTCACTTTGTAGATGCCAAAGACACTGATGCAAGCAAATGGCAGCAGGTTTAGCCTGTGGAGGTGGTCAAGTTCCTTCTCAAGTGCCGCTCCCCCAAACTACCATTCCTTTTTTTTTATTTTTTGGGTCACACCCAGCAATGTTCAGCGGGTATTCTTGGTTCTGCACTAAGAAAGTACTCCTGGTGGTGCCTGGGAGACCACATAGGATGCCCAGGATGGAACCCGGGTAGTTCGCAGCAAGACAAATGCACTCCGGCCCCAAAAACTACCATTCCAACCTGCTCCCCTAGTTGCTAGATTTGCCAACCAGGATCTATTCTACTATATTTGGGGAGTCTGGGGATGTCAGGGGTATTCCAATTTAGTTGCCCAGATTCGGACAACAGAAGTCTCAGGAGTGGGCGTCAGGAGTGGATCCCAGGCCCCCAGGAGGCAAAGCTCTTGAGCTTCCTGTGGTCAACCCAGTTGCCCAGTCGGTGGGCATGCCTGTCCTAAGACCCCCATTCCCAAGCTCCAAGGGAATGGTACTGACTCCGAAACTGTAGGGAGGGACCACCTGGGTGAGGAGGAGGTGCTTATGAGGGCCTGAGGAGGAAAGAGACATCCCATGTAGCTCCAACTCCCCTTCCACAACAACTTAGTAAGTAAGGAGACTCAGCTTCTTCAGTCTCCGGATTCCGCACTTCCCCTGTACAGTATCCGCAGAGAACCAAGGCTTTGCTCCAGCTCTCACAAAGCCTGGATCCAAGTATCAGAGGGCAGCAAAGCCCGGGAATTCGCGGCTGCAGTACAGCTACAGTCCCCAGCAGGGAAGGGATCCCAAGACTGCCTCAGTTTCCCCACTGCACCAAAGGCCTGGGCTGTTCCGCCTGCGGCCCTCAAGGAAACCACAGCGGAGTCCCAGCGGGAGGCGCCATCGGTGGGACTGTACTCCAGACTAAGGTACCTAGGTCAGGGGTCCGGAGCGAACGGCCCCGCCCCGAGAAGGCCCCGCCCCTAGCCACGCCCTCTCGAACTCTCCACGCCTGTTGGGCCACGCCTCCTTGTTGTGGGCCTGGCTTCCAGCTGAGCGTGTGCGGGGCTCTCCGTAAGGTCTTAGTGCCCGCCGGGCCGCTGCCGCGAACCCCAGGGGCTGGGCACAGCCGCGCTCACACAACGGCTCGCGGCTGCCAGCACCCGGGTCCGCCCGCTGAGCTCGCCCAGGCTGTGCCGCGGCCCCCGCCCATCATGAGGAGCGTGCACTCCTTGGTCCTTTTCTCCCTGATTGCTCTTTGCGGGCGCGGTGAGTTCTTTTTTGGGGCGGGAGGGAGGAGAGGGTGGCGGGGAGGCGCCATAGGTGGGACAGCAGCGAGGGAGTGGCCCGAGATGCCCGTTCAGCCCTGGACCGGCGAGTGGCTGAGACCACCTTCCGCCTCGGGAGACAAGTCCGGCCTGGCAGCGGAGTCTGCGAGGTCTGGGGTGCCGAGCGCCTCTCTGCGCCGCTGCCAGGGCTCCCCTCGCCTTTGGGGTGCCTTTGGGCAGGGCAGCGCGCGGCGGGCTGCGGGGATCCGCGGTGTCCGCTCAGCCCTGGCACGGAGCAGAGTTGTGCGGCTGTGAGTGAGGTGTAGACGATCTGGAGAGACGGTCCCGGCTCACTTTGGTAGAGATGACGACCTTAGCCCAAGGGGAAGAGATGTAGGGGTGGAAGACTTTCGGGGCCCTAACTCAGCCCAACCCCCTGTCGCTGCTCCCAAGAGCCCTTCCCTCCTACGCCACCACCTCGCAGAGTCCTGGGGTGGTGAGGCGTGCCTGCTCAGGCCTCAGTTTCCCCACCCAAGATCCCAGGGCTTTCTGCTCCCTCTCCTCCGGGCCTCACGGGTTCTGTGCAGTCCCGTGTCCCTGTTTGGGCAGGGACGCTGCAAAGGTTCTGGAAGCCGGCGAGACTGCTGCTGTGTGCCCGGTGCGCCCGCCGGTCCTTTTCTCCCCTCAGCCTGCATTTGCCCACCTGGGCTATGCGGGAGCATTCACACTTGCAGACTCAGGTATGGGTCTGCAAAATAAAAAGAAGCAAGGCCATGGGTATGTCCAGTGGCCGTGTTTCTTTTTTTTTCTTCCGGGCTACATCCTGCTGTGCTCAGGGCTTATACCTGGCTCAGGGAGCAATCCTTTTTTCTTTTTTTTTGCTTTTTGGGTCACACCTGGCTATGCTCAAGGGTTACTCCTGGCTCTGCACTCAGGAATTACTCCTGGTGGTGCTCAGGGGATCATATGGGATGCCGGGAATCGAACCCGGTCTGTCGCGTGCAAGGCAAATGCCCTCCCCTCTTATCTCTCTGGCCCTCAGGGAGCAATCCTGGTCGGACGCCAGGGACCATGGAGTGCTGGGGTCCAACCTGGGCGGCCTGCTTGCGGCCAGCACCTGTCTGCTGTACTATATCGCTCTGTCCCCTGTTGCAGAGTTTCTTAAGCACAGCCCAGGGCTGCCTGCCCAGGCGCCTGCCCTTTCCTGGGATTCACCCTTGGCCCTCAGGATAGAAATATTCATACATAGAGCCTGGGGCCATCCAGAGGCTTCCCGTGCTTGACTGGAATAGCTACAGCTTTGCATGAGGTGAACGAATTGTTGGCAAAAGCTAAAACCTCAGCTTAAAAAAATAGTCAAAGCAAATACAAACCTGTTCCCTTCCGTGGTCCACCACCTCCCCTCACCCAGCTCCAAGCGAGAATCAGTCTCTCTGTCAAGTTCCCTTGGCCTTCAAGACAATTCTGTTGCTGTTTGATTTTCTGTAGTTTGTATTCCAAAGCAGTTGGTGTTATGTGTCTAACATTCCCATGTGGATTCTGAGCTCAGATGTGCGGACTGCACACACTCCCACAGTCTAGAATCCCAGGCTGGCTTCCTCTCTGGCCTGTAACCTCCTTATTTCCTGGAAGCCAGGGGAGGCTGGTGACCCACTTATCAGAATCACTGGCACTGGCTGACCCCTAGTGGTGGCCTTCCTGTCTGTGTCCCCCTTCCTCCCCAACCCCTTAGGATTTCCAACCCCTACTTGATTTTTTTTTTTTTTTTTGTTTGTTTTTTGTTTTTTTTTGGGTCACACCCGACAATGCTCAGGGGTTACTCCTGGCTCTGCACTCAGGAATTACTCCTGGTGGTGTCCGGGGGGCCATATGGGATGCCGGGGATCGAACGCAGGCTGGCACAGGCCGGCCACGTGCAAGGCAAAGCGCCCTACCAGATGAGCTATCCCTCTGCCCCCCCCCCCCACTTGTACCCCAGAAGCTTCCACCCATTCCCAGGCCCCTGAGAGGTCTTATCTTGTGAAACTGCCAGTCATCTGGGCATAAAAGAGTAGCTCCAAAAGTCTAAATACATGTTGTTCTTGGCTCCCCCAGTGTGGGGGGTGGGGGGCACTACTGGAGCCTCAAGCAGTGCTGCTGGCCATTCCCACCCAGCCCTCAGTTGCTCCTATATAAGTACAGACACGAGCACCTCAGCCTGGCTTGGGTCGTGCCACATGGGACAGGCTCCTTACTGGGGCCCGAACACTAAGACAAGTACTCAGCTAAGCACTAAGATGAGTACTACTGTTAGGGTCCGGAGGCACAAGCTCTTAGGAATCACAAAGAAACCAGCCAGTAATGCGAATACAAGCGGGTTTATTTAAACAAGCTAGCTGGGGTCAAGCTCATAGCACGCAGGCCAAAGCAAGACCCTGAGTAAGGGGAAGCTTTAGATTGTATAGCCACTATTAGCGTCATAGCCCGCAAACTTAAATTCAAAGAAAAACACAACTCAAGGAGAAACACAGAACAATTTCACAGACAAGTTATTTTGATATTCTTGGGATGTTCTAAATGTTACTCTGCCCTGCCCGAAGGCTGCTTTTTTTTTTTTGACCAGATGTTCTTCCCAAGGCCAAATGGGGGTGATGCTGAGCCCTTGTTAACTTTTCACAGCAACATAAAAGCCCTTTGCCTCATTGAACCTGCCTGCTGTTTTGCTTACCTAACACTAAACTAAGCACTAAGACTAGTACTAAAAGCACTAAGATGAGTACTAAGCTCATCTTAGTACTTATTACTAAGTAAGACTAGTACTAAGCTAAGCACTAAGATAAGTACTAAGCTAAGCACTAGAACAAGTACTAAGAGCATTAAGCACAGGGGCCTGGCCAGGATTTCTGTCTTGGGAGGCTTCTTGGATCAGAGAAGACTCAGTGGGTTGGAGACAGGCTTTGCAGGCAGGAGGCCCAGGTTTGATCCCGGCACTGCCAAGCACTTTGTGCTTTGGCGAGCACTGGCAGAAATGATCTCTGAAACCAGAGCTGGGAGTAGCACCGAGTTCCTGCTGGAGTACTCCAAAATTTAAATCCCCCAAAACAAGATTTAAAAAAATTTTATTTTATTTTATTTATTTATTTTTTTTTGCTTTTTTGGGTCACACCGGCAATGCTCAGGGGTTACTCCTGGCTCTGCACTCAGGAATTACTCCTAGCGGTGCTCGGGGGACCATATGGGATGCTGGAAATCGAACCCTGGCCGCTGGGCTATCACTCCCGGCCCCATAAAAAATTTTTTAAATACAAGAAACTTCTAGACTCAGTTTAGCCACTGCACGTTGGGGAGATCCTTCAGTTAGTTCCTTCCTCTCTTTGCTCTCAGCTTCCCGGCTGCAGAATAGAACGTTGATGAAATCAAAGTTCCCTTCATTTGACCTACTTCCCCCTTTTGTAGGGAGAAACAAATTACTGTGCCCCCCCACCCCAAAAGTCTCCCTCCCTTAAATGAACAATGAAAGCGCCCACAGATGGCACCTGGGGCCACTCTTGTCCCAGACTTGGGGAAAAGTTGGTAAATTATCCCCAAAGTCTTCAGAACCTGACTCTGGAGTCTGTAGCTTCAGCAGCAAAGCAAGACCCCTAGGGCCAGATAAGACCCGAGAAGCCGGACGCTGAGCTGCCCTGGTGGGCTCCGCCTGCGGGTCAGCCCGTGGTCTCTGGGCACTGCAGAGACGTGGGTGCCAGCCTCCCCCGATGCTGCGTGGCTGGGGCTCTGCAGCATCACCTGAGAGCTGCCTCATCCCTGCGAGGGTTGGCCTGAGCCCCTCACTGCCCTCTCCCCAGGCTGCCAGGCTCCGCCCTAGTGCATGTACCAGAGATAGGGGCAGGAGCCCCCAGAGCTACAGCTGGCCTCTTCCTGGTGAGAGAGCTGGGCTGGGAATGTAGGCCGAGCCTTCCCCAGGGAAGCCCCCCAGGGCCAGCGCTGCAGGTGGGCTGGGAGCAGCCCAAGTAGGCAGGGTAGCTGTAGCCGCTGCAGATGGGCAGTGAGTTGGAAAGAGCAATGGTGCCTGGGCGGCTGTTCCGGGCCTTATCTCAGCCAGCGCCCACGTGCCCCCCGCACACGCATACACACACAGACACATGCACTTTCTCTCTCTCTCTCTCTCTCTCTCTCTCTCTCTCTCTCTCTCTCTCTCTCTCTCTCTCTCTCTCCATACCTTCCTGTTCATATCGAGGCAGCGGCTGGGAAACGTGGTGAACCCCCTCAGGAAGGTGGTCAGGGTCCCCGACATCCCTCTCCTCAGCTTCCCTCACCCTCAGGGTCTTCCCTCACCCTCAGGGTCCCGCGCCTGCCCTTCTTCCTCTAGGCCAGCCCCATCTCTGCCCCGTCTTTGCTCTCCCAGGGCCCTCACCACCCTCTCACGCTCCCAAGACAGCCCCTCCTGCTGCCCAACCCTGACATCCCCCAGAAGACACCAGAATAAACAAGATGGGGGTCCAGGGACCACCCCTTCTCTCTCACACCTATAATGCAGCGAGGGCACAAGCCCCCCAAAACCGCATGATCAGGGGGTCTGGGGTGGGCGAGATGAGTGAATCTGGGCTTGCGGGAATTGTAGGGGGTTACAGGGCACCCCAGTGGTACTTGGGGGATACTAGAGCTACACCAGTGGCACTCAGGGGGCCACAAAGTGTCTGGGACTAAATTAGGGTCCCATGCATGCAATGCTACTTACACCATCTCCCTGCCCAGGGCTCTGACGACGCCCTTTTAATCACTGGCAAGGCTGGTGGCACCTTGCATGCTGAATACCCAAGTGTGAGCCCCCCAAAGATCCTCAGTGAAGCACCACCTCCCCCAAGCTTCCCACCTTTGACGTGCCGCCTCTCCCCAGCTGCACTGTGGGCATGAGCCTACTTCCAGACTGGCCTTCTCCCCCTCATGATCAAGAAGGACCCTGGGACATTTCTGGGTAGAAAGAGGCTGCCCGCAGATAGAAGTGCAGAGGGAGGGTTCCTGGGGGTCGGAAGGCAGAGGGCCTGGTCGTAGGGGGCCAGGGCACAGGGTACAGGTGGAGGCTACTGTGTGGCGGAGCTGGGTCCACCGTCTGCCTAGAACCCTTCGAGGTTAGGGGGTCCTGGGGAGACCAGGAAGAGGCCTCTACAAATCAAAGCAGGCAGTGAGCTCAGACCAGGGCTAGTGGTAGAGACGGGGACAGTTGAACCTGGGGAGATGTTCAGTTTGGGGTCACCCATTACTGGAGGGGGCTGGGGGGGGGAGGGAGCAGAGAGCCTTCTGGGGTGTTTAGTTTGCAGTGTCCATGAGAAGCAGCCTGCCTGGGGCTGCCTGGTCTCGGCCCCAGCTGGCCCTCAGCAGCAGGGGATGAGCTGGACACGTGCAGCGGGGCTGACCCTGCTTTCCCAGGAGACTGTCGCCTGGCCAACGCCGAGGAGAAGCTCATGAACGACCTACTCAACAAGACGCGCTATAACAACCTGATCCGCCCGGCCACCAGCTCCTCCCAGCTCATCTCCATCCAGCTGCAGCTCTCCCTGGCGCAGCTCATCAGTGTGGTACGTGCAGTGCCTCACTGGGACTCCCAGGCTGGGTGTGGGCTTTGGGAAAAGCAGCGGTCATTTCGTCATGCCAGGACTCAGGGCACGTGGGTTTTCACCTTGGGGTCACCCAGATTTCTGGAAGAGCCCCCAGGCTGTGCATCTGATCTTTCCCCTTCAAAGGTTTATCAATGCCAACAGTACCAACCCTGAAGATCTCAGCTCTGCCCTTGAGCTGTGTTTTTTCTCATTTTGTTTTGTTTTTGTTTGGGGGCCACACCTGTCCATGCCCAGGGCTTACTCCTGACCCTGTGCTCAATTGGTACTTAGGGGGCCAAATTTGAACTATGTTGGCCAAGTGCAGGGCAAGTATCCTAACCCCTGTACTATCTTTCTAGCCTCAAGAAAGATATGATTCATTGATCCCAAAATTCTGTTTTGCCTTTATGTGTACCCAGTCTGTTGAGGGTGGTTGGGGGTAGCAGCGGTTGGAGGGGTGGGCGCATGTGTACCCCAGTTCCATAGTTTGAAGCCACCTGAAAATCCAAGATTTTGGATTGATGGAAAGGCTTTGACTTCAAGTAACAGAGCTTCTAACTACAAATTTCTGAAGCAACAGGACACTCAGGGCCTCTTTTAGGAGCTCACAGACCGACAGTGTGTGTGTGTGTGTGTGTGTGTGTGTGTGTGTGTGTAGTATGTGTATAGTATATGTATATATAGTGGGAATGTGTGTGTATAGTATGTAGGATGGGGTATGTGTGGTGTTTGTGTGTGTCGGTATATATGGGATTGTGTGGGGTGGGATGTTGGAGGAAGGTGTGCATATTATGTGGTATGTTCATGTGTGGGTGTGGTGTGAGGGTAAGTGGGGTGTATGTGGGGTTGTGTGGGGTGTTGTGGGTGTGAGAGGGTGTGGCGTGGGAAGGTTGTGTGGAGTTATGCAGGGGGGGAGTAGGTAGGGATTTGTGTGGTGTGGTGATTCATTTGAGGTAGGGAGAGGCCCGGGCTTTGCCTTTCAATGAGCCGGGTAAGAAATACTTGTGTGCCGCCCAACAGATGTAGTAGGCTGCAGTAGGTCACGTCGCCCAGCACTCGGGGCATTTATGTGAGAAGCAGGTGCAGGCATGAAGGTGCCTTCTGGACTGACCACTGTGTCCTTCCCAGAATGAGCGGGAGCAGATCATGACCACCAACGTCTGGCTGAAGCAGGTAAGGGTCCTGGATCCCAGCCCGCCAGAGCTGCCTGTGGGGCGAGGGGTGTGCCCGCGGCCTGAGCCTCGCCTGTCTGCCCAGGAATGGACGGACTACCGCCTGGCGTGGAACAGCTCCCGCTACGAGGGCGTGAACATCCTGCGGATCCCGGCCAAGCGCCTCTGGTTGCCTGACATTGTGCTTTACAACAAGTGAGTGCAGCATCAGCCTGGAATCCAAGGGATTCTGCCCTTGACCAAGTCTTCCCCGAGCCTTGGTTTGTTCATCTGTAAAATGGGTATGATAAATCCTGTTGGACTGTTGAAAGTCTTCAGTGCGCTAAGGTGGGCTGTGGTAGTTGGCTCACTGGGGTCCTCCTAAGCTGGGTCTACCCCTGCCCTGTGGGTGTCCCTCCGCCCCTTCCACCAGGTCTAAACGGTGACTTTGAGCTGAGTGAGCACTCTTAGTTACATGTGAGGAGTGGGGAGGGTCAGGGGCTGACTCAGTGCAGCTGGGCCCCCGCACCCTGACCCCAACCCAGCGTCCTTCCTGTCCTCTGGACCACCTGCGGGACTCTTGGTTGCATGGTCTATGTCGGATGTGGGCAGTGCTGAATTCCTAAGTCTCAGTGTGTTAGGAAAGTGGAAGTTGCTGGAGAGGCTCGGGGTGGAAGTTTGAAAGTGTGAACCATCAGGAGCATGAGATGATGGTGGACATGTGTGGTGTGAAGATAAAAGCCAAATCCAGGGCCAGAGAGATGGTACAGTCTGTAGGGCACTTTTCTTGCCTGTGGCCGACCTCAGTTCAATCTCCATACCCCAAGTGTTCCCTTGAGCTCTGCCAGGAGTGATTCCTGAGTATAGCCAGGAGTAAGCACTGTGACTCCAACCCCCAAAAAAAAATAAAATAAAAAAAAACCAAATTCAAAATCTTAGCTGTACCTCCTTACTCATGTTCTGTCCATGCAGAAGTCACAGGACTTCTCTGAACCTCAGCTTTTCCATCTGTAAAATGGGGGTGGCAATAAATCCTATTGGGCTATTGCCAGTTTTATTGGGGAGTTGAGTCACATCTGGCAATGCTCGGGGTTACTCCTGGCTCTGCACTCAGGAATCACTCCTGGCAGTGCTCAGGGGACAGTATGGGATGCCGGGGATCGAACCTGGGTAGGCCTCATGCAAGGCCAATGCCCTACTGCTGTGCTGCTGCGCTGGCCCAATTGCAAGGTTTGAATAAGCCATCATGTGAAGCCTGGGCCTCACACGGGCTTTCTCTGCTAAGCAGGGCTTCTCTCGCAGGGCAGAGTGGGGTGGAGGCGAGATGGATTCTCCCGGGGGATCCAGAACTCTGGACAGTTCTGAGCATGGCCTGGCCTGTCACTGGGTTTCCTGATGCCCGCTTCACGCCCTGCCGCAGCGCCGACGGGTCCTACGAGGTGTCTCTCTACACCAACGTGATCGTCCGCTCCAACGGCAGCGCCATGTGGGTCCCGCCCGCCATCTACAAGAGCGCCTGCAAGATCGAGGTGAAGCACTTCCCCTTCGACCAGCAGAACTGCACCCTCAAGTTCCGCTCCTGGACCTACGACCACACGGAGATCGACATGGTCCTCAAGTCCCCACGGCCAGCATGGGCGACTTCACGCCCAGCGGCGAGTGGGACATCGTGGCCCTGCCGGGTCGCAGGGCGGTGAACCCGCAGGACCCCAGCTACGTGGACGTCACCTACGACTTCGTCATCAAGCGCAAGCGCTCTTCTACACCATCAACCTTATCATCCCCTGCGTGCTCATCACCTCGCTGGCCATCCTGGTCTTCTACCTGCCGTCGGACTGCGGCGAGAAGATGACGCTGTGCATCTCCGTGCTGCTGGCGCTCACCGTCTTCCTGCTGCTCATCTCCAAGATCGTGCCGCCCACCTCGCTGGGCGTGCCGCTCATCGGCAAGTACCTCATGTTCACCATGGTGCTGGTCACCTTCTCCATCGTCACCAGCGTGTGCGTGCTCAACGTGCACCACCGCTCGCCCAGCACGCACACCATGGCGCCCTGGGTCCAGCGCTGCTTCCTGCACCAGCTGCCCACCTTCCTCTTCATGAAGCGCCCCGTCGGCAGCGCCCCTGCAGCCCCCAGCCCGGCCAAGGCGCACCCCGCCGGCTCCCCCGCCTCTATGGCAACTCCATGTTCTTTGTGAATCCTGCCTCTGCGGCCTCCAAGTCGCCACGGGCTCCAGCTGCCTCCGTGGGACTCCCGGGGATCGCCGGCCGGGTCGCCCTCTGGGAGGGTTCCAGCAGGGAGGTGCATGAAGCTTTGGAGGGCGTCAGCTTCATTGCCCAGCACATGAGGAGGCGAGGACCAAGACCAGAGCGTGAGTTGGCGCCGCCCCTGCGAGCTGGGTTGGGGGGGGGGCTGCCATTTCCCTGACCCAAGTGAGACGAAAGTGAGGACACAGAAACAGAAACGGGTTTTATTATAGCTTCGTGCATGGAGAAGAAAGATGGGCAAGACCTCTGTGTGTGTGTGTGTGTGTGTGTGTGTGTGTGTGTTTACTTGTGGGGCTCCCTGAAGGTGAGGACCCAGACAGCACAGCGGGTATGGCATTTGCCTTGCACTCCAGCAGACCCGGATTCTATCCCTAGCATCCCATATGGTCCCGGAGCACCGCCAGGAGTAATTCCTGAGTGCAGAGCCAGGAGTAATCCTTGAGCATCCCTGGGTACCACCAAAAAAAAAAAAAAAAAAAAAACCAACAACAACACAGTTGCACTGAGCAAAGAACCTCAGGAAGCTTGGGGAGGAAGGAATTGAGGCGGGAAAAGACAAAAAGTCTGGGGTGTTGGGGGACTCCATTCCAGAAGCCCCCCAAGGATGTAGGGAACAAGCCTAGGAATCAGCCCCTGCCCCAAGGGAGCCTGGCCTCTGCCTTCAGGACATGGAAAAGCCCCCAGCTCCTGACTTCCATTGACCTTGGAGCCTCCCACTGACGTTGGAGCCAGCTTCAACCTTGGTGCAAATGAAAGGCCACACGGGGGTACCACGAGCTGGTTCTGCCTCCTCTGGTGTCTGGGCAGCAGTGAGCCCCTCCCTGGGTGTTCCATTCTCTGTCCGGCTCACCAAGGGGCCACGCTAACACTGCAGAGTTAAGGGTAACTTAACACACATCACGCCCAATTTAATACGCAGTATTATGGGATGGTTATATTTTCAAGGCAGTTATTTTCCACAGGACCAGGCAGTTAGGACTGGGGTGGAGGGCACCCAGGCAAGTTCCTTGAGGCGAATAACGCTGCTGAGGCTGCAGCGTTTATAGTCCCAGAGCCTGGATGGGGCGGGAAGGGGTGTAGATTCCCACTCATGCGCAGTCAGCTGGCAGGGAAGCGGCTCTGGGACCGTGTAAACATCCTCCTCTCCACATTGCGCAGAGCACAGAGAGCTGCCTGCGAAATGCCAAGCGGGAACAGCTGCGCCGTCCAACCCCAGCTCCTGGCCAGTCTCCGGGGAGGCGCTGGGATTCCAATAGTCGGAGGGAGAGAAAAGAGCAGATGGGAGCACCCCATCTCGCCCCGCTGCGTGGGGAACATCGAATCGTTAACAGCTGCAGAGGAGGATGTGGGCTCCCACCCCTGGGCCCTGGGTGTCCTCACCACCCTGAGGTTGGTTATAAGCAAGAGCAGCGGGTCACCCTGGGGTGGGCCACCCCATGTCTGCAGCTCCCAGCTGGGGTCTGGGCACACCCCAGCTGTGGCGCACCGGCAGCCCCCGCCTTCTGGCCGGGACTGAATGCTGTTCTCTTCCCAAACAAAGCCAGGAGTGGCCCTGCCGCTCTGACTCCAGTGACCCCAACGTCCACACACAGCCGGGGTGCTGCAGAAGATCTGTGACGGCACGCGGGCAAGGTTTCAAGCCCCCAGCCTTGGGGGGCCGGGGAGTGCTGTGCTGGCAGAGCCTTGATCCAGGGTAGTAGCCTTGATCACCTGGCCTCAAGTGGGGGTCGTGTGTCCCGAGTGTGTCCCGCACTCTCCCGTAGAGCCCTCCATGCCTCCTTGGCATTCAGAGACCTGCTGCTTTTCCTAATCCAGTTCATTAAAAGCCTCTTGTGGGAAGGAGCCAGGCAGACAGGTTGTTATTACAATGGTGGGTGTTCCGAGTTGAGTTCCGGCTAGCCAGTGCACTGCTGCTGACCCTCCCAGCAGCTGCCCTTCCGGCACTCACTGCTCATGGCACTGAGGCGGGCTCTCGTCTTGCAGAGGGGAGCGAGGGCTCAAAGAGGCTCCCTGACTCGCTCAGGGTCACACAGCAGGAGCTGGGCGGAGCCTAGCACCAGGCAGGATGCTCGAGGCCATCTTGCCCTGCTGAGGGGCAGGTGCAGAGTGAGGGGTGCCCCAGGCCCGCTGGAGATGAGGCTTTGAACCAGCCAAGGCCTGCCCCTCACCTCTACCCCAAGCCAGCCCGGCCTGTCTTCTCATCTCAGCACTTTCATGCTCCCTAGCCAATCACCGGACTCTGAAAACAGAACAGAAATGTAAAAGAGGAAGAAGGCAGGTGCATGTCTACACACACCCTTGGGGCAGACAGCTGTGTGTGTGTGTGTGTGTGTGCGTGCATGTGGCAGGCCCTGGAGACACAGGACTCTCCTGGGGGTACAGCTGATGGACCCTAATACTCTTGATGGCCGCTGACAGCAGGTCCAGCCACTGCTCCTGGCTTCCCACCCTGGATGCCCTCCAGGGGCTGACCAGTGGGATCCTGTAGAGAACCCGAGTGTTGGGATTCCTGGGCCCTCTGACAGGCCAGAGAAGCAGGTGGGCCCACCTCTGGGTGCCGGTCCTGCTTCTGCCCACCCTACACCCCGCACCTGACTCTGGGGAGACAAGAGCGGGGGACACCTCGGTGGTGCAGCAGAGGCAGCTGGGTCTTAATTCCAGGACTGAATGGAGCAAACTGAACAGCAGGATTTCCAGGGCTCCGCCTTCCCCCTACCCTGCTCTGTGGGGTCCCCAAACCTCCCCTTAGGGTGACTCTCAGACAATATTATGGTGCAGCTAAGAGAAAGCACCCAGTGACCCCCTCACCCCCACCCAGACTCCTTACTTGTGATCTGGGTTTGGAGCCAGACTCATATGAGGGGTTCATGACCCCAACCCTTCTGAGGGTCCCCGACGACTGAGATCCGTCCCGCTCCCCGCTCCACGCCGAGATCTCACCACTCTAATCTGTGAGTGGCCAGTGGGCAAAGAGAGGCCGGGTTGGGAAGGCAGGTGGTTGGGGTGACCAGGATATGCCCCGCCCGCATCAGCCACCCTCTTTCTCTTCCCTGCAGGTGGTCGAAGACTGGAAGTACGTGGCCATGGTGGTGGACCGGCTGTTTCTCTGGGTGTTCGTGGTAGTGTGTGTGCTCGGCACAGGGGGCCTCTTCCTGCCCCCTCTTCCAGACCCAAATGTCTCCTGAGGGACCCTAGCCACCCTGGGGGTTGGGGAGGATGCCGTGTGCTGCAGGGGGCCGTTGGCAGCATTCTCCCAGTGGCCACTGATAGAGCCCGAAGTCGTGAGAGCCACAGCCACGAGTGGGGAGGGGAGAGTGAGGCGGGGGGCCTAGGCTGGCCTCTGCCAGAGCCTTGAGGAAGCCAGGAAACCTTGGCAGCAGGGGGCTTTTGTGCAGTTTCATTCCGGCTCCAACAGAGGGCAGCACTCAACGCGTATGGGCCTGCTCCTCACCCCCTCCCGGGCGCCCGGCTCTGCCTTTCAGACCCCAAACCCCCCACACCCCTTCCCAGCTCTGACCTTCCCCAACCCTGCTCCAGGTTTCCCTTAATTCCATGCCCCTCCTCCTGGGGTGCTGCCCCCTCAGCTCTTCTGAAGCCTTTTCCATATTCCACCTTTCCTGTGACCCTCGTTCTTCCTGGCACTATGTGAACTGGTCTCGCGCCCTTGGTGAAAACCAGGACCCATTTCCTACTGTGGGCTGCAGCAGCCGGGGGCCTGGATGGGGGCTCAGCATGCAGTGAGCACTCAATCAGTGCTTGCTCAGCACACAGTGGGAGCTCAATAAATGTTTGCTCAAAGAGAGAGCGGTTCCTCTTTTTTCCTTCAAACTGGGACCCCACCAGCCCCCTCTGAACAACCACCCTGGTCCCCCCATGGCACCCAACAGACCACCAAGATGTTTGAGGTCACACTGGGAGGTCTAGCTCCCTCACAGATGCCCTGGCTGCCCCCGGCACCATGATCAGCCTGTGGTAGCCACTCAGAATTGTTGTGGAATTCTGAAGGACAGTTTGCCCTAATCCTGTTTTTTGAAGTGACCGTACAATGAGATTGACTTCATATACGGCCCTGTGAACTTAAGCGCATGCCCGTGACCAGGGCACAGCTGCACCAAGGACCCAGCGAGGCTCTCTGCTTATTCCTTACAGCACACCCCCGCCACCCCTCAGCCCCACAACCACTATTACTGTGGTCTTTTCAGATTGCCTCCCTCCCACGCCGCCAACACACACACACACACACACACACACACACACACACACACACACAAGTTCTGCTGTACCAGTGCAGAATGCCAGGGAAAATACTAGGCCTAATATTTTCCTCAGTTGAGGAAGTTGGTTGAGGCCAGAGCCCTCAACCACTAGGCTCAACCAAACCCAGAGGCCTCAGCCTCATCCCTGGCTGTCAAGAACACCCTTAAAAATAAAATCACTTAAAATAACTTCTCAGAGTGGCCTGTTGACCTGAGCAGAATGCTTTTGAGATTGCGACATTGTCAGAGACACCAAGACTGTTCTCTGTCTTGCTGGGCAGGACTCTGTCACTTGTAGGAAGTTTGTGGCAGTTATGACCCGAGTTACTCTACACATTCACGGACAGGGTTTTGTGTGATCAAAGCTTCCTGAGACGCTGGAGAGATAGTTCAGTGGGTAGGGCCTTTTTGCCTGGGTTCGATTCCCAGTATCCCATTTGGTCCCCGAGCACTGCCAGGAGTAATCTCTCAGGGCCGGAGAGATAGTTCAGTGGGTTTTTGCCTGGGTTCGATTCCTGGTATCCATTTTGGTCCCCCAAGCACTGCCAGGAGTAATCTCTGAGTGCAGAGCCAGGAGTGACTCCTGAGCATTGCTGGGTATGACCCAAATAAAATGTTATGACCCTCTAGGTGTTGCAGGTGTGGCTGCGGTGCCTGGCTGCATTGGCAGGTGGCAGACAGGAGACAGGCTTGTCTACACCCAGGGCTCTGCCCCGTGGGCCCTGGATGGTTGATGGTTGATGGTCTGACATAGAAAAAGCCTGGGCCCCCTTGGATGAACCCAGAGCCACGGCAGAGCCTGGCAAGCTACTTGTGGTGTATTCAATATGCCAAAACAGTAACAATAATGGATCTTATTCCCAATGAATGGAGATGTTACTGGCTCAAGCAAAACAAACAATGGGAAGACAAGTGACAAGTGACACCCAGAGGTGCTAGGGACCTTGCCTGGCTGTGCTCAGGGGATCATGTATGATGCTGGGGATTTGAACTGGAGTCAACGCCACAGCTTTCCCTGGCCCTAAATTCACTTGTTTTTAATGAACGATTCAGTTTTATTTTTTTAATTTTATTTTATTATACCACCGTGAGATATACAATTACAAAGATATTCATGATTGGGCTTCAGTCACACAGTATTCCAGCACCCATCCCTCCACCAGTGCACATTTCCCACCACCAATGTCCCCGATTCCCTCCCCCACCCACAATACAGTAAGTTTTAGTAAGCATTTTCCTTTCATTCAGTTTTAGGAATTTTGAGGGCTTTAACTTTCTTGAGGATTCTTTATTTTTAACTGTTTCTCTATTTATTTTGAACTTTTGAGGGTCCTAGCGACTTGCATCACTTTAATTCAGGAGAATGAACTGGAGAGCGTATGTTTGGGGGAGGGGCTTAGGGGCAAGATGTCGCCTCGTCTGGGTTCAGTCCCCAGCATCACCCGGGTGTGACCCAAACCCCTCCCATGAAAAAAGAGTGATCAATCAACAGATTAAGGAGAATGGGAATGCTTTTAATGGGCCTCAGAGGCAAGTCCCAATTCTTACACTCTCCCTTTGTCTAGAGGACAGTTACCATGGGTTAGTTCAGACAGTTCACCTGTCCTTCGTTAAGGAGTGCCCCAGCCTACAGACTCTGGTGGGCCGTCAGAGAGGCCCCCACCCCCTAGCAGGTCCAGCTGGCCTCAGAAAGCTTCTGAGCACCCCAGGTGCAAATGGGGTGCAGGGTCAGGGGAAGGAGGCTGTGGGGCCAGAGACACGGTCTCTGACCGCGCCATGTGGAAACTGGAGGTTTTCGGTTTAGTTTCACCATCAAACACGTTTTGAGCCTTCTGTGGAGCAGACCAAGCCCGCCTTTCCCAGCCTCAGCAACGGACCCGTGACCCAGAGCCTCGGGTGGCTCCAGCCCTGCTTACCCTTGCTCAGACAGCTGAGCCTGAGCAAGAGGGGCGTGGGGCGCCAGCGACAGTACAGTGGGTAGAGTGCTGGTCTTGCACCCGCTGACCCGGCTTCCATCCTGGGCATTCCATATGGTCCCCAAACACCACCAGCAGCAATTCCTGAGCATTGCTGGGTGTGGCTCAGGAACAAACAAGCAAAAACTCAAGAGGTGTTTGAGCTGTGTGGGTCCACTTATGAAAGGAGTTTGCTTTGCTATCAGCAGGTTCATTTTCACAGATTCACAGGAGGGGCAGGGGGTGTGTGGAGGACGGACGTGTGACCTGTGGACGGAACGGTGGCACTGAACTCGGGGAACCCACCCTGAGAATATGGATCTCTGCACCCTGCCTCCTGCATTGAGGCCGCTGTCTCCTCATACCTGATCACTTAGCAAGCAACTAAGAGCCTCATAAGCTTAAGGGCTCTTTTTTGGAGGGTATTGTGGAGGCTCCCAGGGGGACAAGTGACCGACCACTCAGCTTGGACAGGCAGAGAGAGAGAGAGAGAGAGAGAGAGAGAGAGAGAGAGAGAGAGAGAGGGTGGGGGGGAAGGGAGAGGGAGAGGGAGAGAGGGAGGAGAGAGGGAGAGAGGGGAGAGGGGGAGGGAGGAGAGGGAGAGGAGAGAGAGGGAGGGAGGGAGGAGGGAGGAGAGGGAGAGAGGGAGAGGGAGGGAGGGAGGAGGGGGAGGGAGGAGAGGAGGGGGGGAGGGGGGGAGAGAGGGAGGGAGAGGGAGAGGGAAGGAGGGAGAGAGGGAGGAGAGGGAGAGAGAGAAGGAGGAGAGGGAGGAGAGAGGAGGGAGGGGAGAGAGGGAGAGAGGGAGAGAGAAGGGAGAGGAGAGAGGGAGGGAGGAAGGAGGGAGAGAGAGGGAGAGAGGGAGAGAGAGGGAGAGAGGGAGGAGGAGAGGGAGAGAGGGGGAGGAAGGAAGAGGGAGAGAGAGGGAGAGAGGGAGGGACGTGCTGGAACACTTTATGACTGAAACCGAACCATGAACAACTTTGTAATCGTATGTTTCACGATGGTATTATAAAAAATTAAATTTAAAAAGTCTCAGTCCAGCGCCCAGCCCGCAGGCCCCGCCCAGACTCGGAGGGGGCGTGGCGGTATGGGCTCTTGGGATTGGTGGAGATCGAGCCGGCCACGCCCATCCCGCCACGGCCACGCCTCTAGTAGGCGGTGGCGCGGAAAGCGGGGCGCGGCGAGTGAAAAGGCCGGAGCGGCCCAGGGCGTTGCTGCGCCAGCTGAGTCCGCTGAGCTCGGCTCCCCGCGCCCAGGAGCAGACTTACCCGGCCCCCGCAGCCTCCGAGCCGCGCCACGATGCCCTCGGTGCTCCGAGCGCCGCCGCTCCTGCTGCTGCTGCTGCTACGGCCGCCGCTGCCGCTGCCAGGTACGGGCGCTAGAAGGGGTGCTGCAGACTCGGACCCCGCGCCCTGGCTCCCGGCGGGAGGGCAGTGGGGGGCCGGACTGTGCGGAGGGCGCGCCTGCAGAGCTCGGACCCGGGCCCTTCCTTTGCTCCTCGGCACCTCGAGCCGGCCACGCTGGGTGCGGACAGGCGCTCCCGAGCCCCTCGGGCTACATACCGCCTGCCTCCTTAAGAACAGGTGGGGAAACTGGAGGCCAGAGAAAGCGAGGCTTGCCCAAGACCGGGTCGGAGAGAGGGAGTCATTCCGGGGTTGGCCGCATCTGTGCGCGCGGAGGGCGCGCGGCCCAGGACCCCCCGCGGCGCGCTCTTCCACCACGTCTCTACCGAGTGGGTCCCGAAGAAGCCCCCGACCGCGCCAGAGCTCTGGGAGGGCAGGCAAGATGCCATCTTGGCATTTAGAGAAACTAGGCTGGCCTGCACCAACCTCCCCCAGATGGTCCCCAGATCCGCAAGTGGGAAGCAGCTGCCTCAAGATGCCCAGGGTGTGGCCGGGATATAAAGCGATTCCCGAGAGATCAGGCGCTCGGATCATGATGTGAGCAGCACGAGCGGAACCAGAGCCACACTCTGAGGTCAGGGGACCCGTGTGGACGCTGGTTTCTAAGCGGGTCAGTGGTTCCGGTAGGGAAGGAGAGTCCCAGACCTGGGGTGCGATCCTCAGCAGGCCAAGTAGCAGAACAAGAGCCACACACACCCGCGGTCCCCACTGGCCATTGGTCACCATGGACACAGCGAGGGTCCCCTCAGCACTAAGTGGTCCTCTGGCAGCAGCCCTGGGAGGGGCGTCCACAGCCGTGAGCTGATACCGTTGGCAGTTGGCCTGGCAGATCCATGAGATCTTCCCAAATCCAGAGCCCAGACTTGCGACTTCTGTGTTTCTGGCTGAACGAGAGCTGGTGGGCTCCCTGGCCCTCGGGCCTGACCCTCGGTATGAGATGTGCAGGAGGGCCCTAATCTGCATGTCTGGGCCCCCACCGAGGGGAGGCCCCGGTGCACAGAGGAAGGTCCCCGCACCCAAGTCCCACCGGTCTCTCCCCTCTCAGCGGCCAGCGCCTCGGACGCCGAGTACCGGCTGTTTGAGAAGCTCTTTGAAGACTACAACGAGATCATCCGGCCCGTGGCCAATGTATCAGACCCAGTCATCATCCAGTTTGAGGTGTCCATGTCTCAGCTGGTGAAGGTGGTAAGTGCCAGAGCCACTAGCCATGGCCACAGGTAGGGGCTTTGGAAGCACCTTTCCCAAACCCAAGCCTTGCTTTTGTTCACTCACCGTGGACTTGACTCTTTCAGGATGAAGTAAACCAGATCATGGAGACCAACCTGTGGCTCAAGCAAGTAAGTGACCAGGTCTGAACACTGCTGCCCTCTGCCGGTCATGACCTTATTTGCTGTTGGTGAATCAAGTGGGGCGCCTCGCCCTTCCAGGGTTTGCAAGGGTTGCTTTTCTCCTTCCTTCCTTCCTTCCTTCCTTCCTTCCTTCCTTCCTTCCTTCCTTCCTTCCTTCCTTCCTTCCTTCCTTCCTTCCTTCCTTCCTTCCTTCCTTCCTTTCCTTCCTTCCTTCCTTCCTTCCTTCCTTCCTTCCTTCCTTTCCTTCCTTCCTTCCTTCCTTCCTTCCTTCCTTCCTTCCTTCCTTCCTTCCTTCCTTCCTTCCTTCCTTCCTTTCCTTCCTTCCTTCCTTCCTTCCTTCCTTCCTTCCTTCCTTCCTTTCCTCCTCCTCCTCCTCCCTCCCTCCCTCCCCTCCCTCCCTCCTCCCTCCCCTCCCTCCCTCCCTCCTTCCTTCCTTCCTTCCTTCTTCCTTCTCTTCCTTCCTCTTCCTTCCTTCATCCCTTCTTTTCTCTCTCTCTAGTTCTCTCATTCTCTCTCTTTCTCTCTCTCTCTAGTTCTCTCTTTCTCTTTCTCTCTCTAGTTCTCTCGTTCTCTCTCTCTCTTTTCCTTCTCGGTGGTGGGGAGTGGGAGAGGTATGGGGATCGGGGCCACATGTCTCGGCCCTATGCCTCCTGCAGATCTGGAACGACTACAAGCTGAAGTGGAACCCGGCTGACTACGACGGCGCGGAGTTGCTGCGCGTGCCGGCGCAGAAGATCTGGAAGCCCGACATCGTGCTGTACAACAAGTAAGGTCGGGCGCAGGTCCTTAGCCAGCCATGCAGAGCGGGGCGGCCTCGGACCTTGGCCAAGAGGGCCTGATACGCTGACTTCATTCGGTGGGGCGCCTGTTGCGGGCAGAGGACGGCATCACACTGACAGACCCTGATTCCATGGTTACCCGCAGCCCCGGCAGAGCAGAGGCCATGCAGATGCGCAGTGAGGGCCTGGAGGAAAGGGAGGAGGGGGACGCCAGGTGGGCGCCCATCTTCTCCCAGACCTGCCAGGCGGAAAGGTAGGGAGCAGCCGTTGATTGGACACTAGCACTGCGCTGCGTCTCAGCCTCCGCCGGTCCTGCCCTGCACAGCCCCACAACAGTGGTTTGGGTCTGGGGGCTGTGCGGTTGCTGCTCGGGGACCACTCCCTCTGCTGCTTGGGAGATCACGCAGTACCAGGAATTGAACCGGGGCCTCGTATATTCTAGGCAAGTGCTGTGCCACTGAGTCTCATCTCTGGCCATTGATTGATTGATCCTTTGTTGTTTTTGTGTGTTTTTGTTTCTTTTGGGAGGCAGCGCCCACCCGGTGATGCTCAGGGGTTCCTCCTGTCTCTGCACTCAGGAATTACTCCTGGTGGTGCTGGGGGACCACATGGGATGCCAGGATCCAACCCGGGTTGGCTGAGTGCGAGGCAAATGCCCTACCCGCTGTGCTATCGATCCGGACCCAAGATTGATTCTTTGTAATGTGAAACCTGAGTGCTGAAAGGCTTCATTTTGTCCCTGTGGTTTTATAGTAAATATGGTATAATGTTCTTCTTTAATTTTCTCAGCCAAAAGAATCACTTAATCTGGTTTATTATTTCTTACTGAGGTAGTGTCGATTTATGTGATTTTTCTGATTTTTTGTAGAGATTGCATACATCTTTTAAAAAAAAAAAGCCCAACCTGCTCTGAATAGGTAAAAGTATTCTGAGTTTATGTTTTGAGTTTAGGTTAGCTGTTTCTGGCTAACTCTCCTCTTTGGACACTGAGTAAGAGCGGGCCTCTTTAACTACTCCCATGACAGTTTGAGTTTTATTTGCCATTTTCCCATGGAAATGCAGTGTTCATAAATATGTTTTATGCATTTTTTCTTTTTGTTTTTGGGCCACACCTGGAAATGCTCAGGGCTTACTCCTTGCTTTGTACTCAGGGATCACTCCTGGCTTGGGGGACCAAATGGGGTACTGGGGATTAAACCCAGTCAGCCACATACAAGCTAGGTGCCCTGCCTGCTGTACTATTTCTCTAGCCCCACGTTTCATGCATTGTTTGTTTGTTTGTTTTGGGGGCCAACCTGGCAATGCTCAGGGGTTACTCCTGGCTCTGCACTCAGAATTACTTCTGGTGATGCTCGGGGACTGTATGAGATGCTGGGGATTGAACCCCTGTCAGCTGCATGCAAGGCAACTGCCCTGTGAACTGTACTATCATTCCAGTCCCTAATTTCTATGTGTGAAATAGTCCCTGAGGAACTGGGACATAGGGTGACCCACACTGTTTGCAGAAGGAGAGCTGTCCTAGAAATCTGGCCAGATCCTCTTAGCACGCTGGGCACGCCGGAGAGACATTTTGGGTAAAGAACTCGGGTCCACATTTTCATCTCCAGGGTGGGAATTTTCTCGCTGTTCTCTTGCTGGCAGTCCTGGGCAAACAGCTGGAGTGATTCTGGATGTGTGATATTTTTTAACAAGGCTGAGAGACACAGCAAATGCTCCAATTTGGGTGTGAAGAGGTGCAGATTGCATGAGGAATTTCCTTTGAATAAGGCCAGCAAGCACCTTTTACGGAATTCTTCCAGCTTCTCCAGTCATTCGAGCTTCTGTTTCTCAGGACTGACCTCAGTCAAGGGTCATCTTGATTTCTGCATGCTGGAAGCACCCGCTAGGGGCCAGAGCGTTAGACCAGGGGGTAGGGTGTTTGCCTTGCACACAGCTGATGTGGGTTTGATCCTCGGCTTCTCATCTGGTCCCCCGAGCACTGCCAGGAGTAATTCCTGAGTGCAGAGCCAGGAGTGACCCCTGAGCATCTCTCTGTGACCCAAAAATGGGAAAAATGATAGAAGCACTCCTGTGAGCCAGAGTTTCTCCTGTGATTTGTTTGTTTGTTTGTTCTATTTTCTGAAGGTTATTCTCTAATGGGATCCTCAGAAATGGCTCATGGACATGATGTGCCACAAGTTTTCACAAATTCCTGATGCCCTGAAGCTCCTTTAGATGATACCTCTGGGTCCCTGACCCGGATATGAAATCCTTGGTTGTCTTCATCCATGATAGGTTTTTCAGACACTGTGATTTACAGGCTTACAGTTCTCTCAATGACAGGGTCTCATGAATACAATATTTCACTACCACAGCCCCCCACCAGAGTGTCCGTGTCCCTCCACGACTGACTCAGGGTCCCCTTACTCCCCCATAGCCCATAACTGGGCTGTGGTAAGCCCAGTTCCAAAGACCAGTTCTTGGATTCTGTTGCTAGTCCGTGAAGACCTTAACTCAGCTGACCCTGTGTTCTGGTGGGAGATGCTGTGTCGGAAAGTGACAGCAAGCTCACTTTCTTTTTCTCCAGAGCCCGGGAAGTGTGGGGGAATGTGAGGAGTGTGTGTGCTGGTGTAAGGCAGCCGAGGCTCGGATATCGCCCCTCGGCACGTCTCCGAGGATCTTTATTTGCTCTTGGGCAAGCAAAAAAGTTTGTTTGTTTGTTTGTTTTGGTGGGGCACATACATAACAATGCTCAGGAGTTACAGGGGGCAGACCCAGCGATGCTCAGGGTTACGGGGGACATAACCAGTGATGCTCAGGGGTTACTCCTGGCAGTGCTCGGGACCATATGGGATGCCAGGGATTGAATGCAGGTCAGCCGTGTACAAGGCAGATGCTCTCGCTGCTGTTGTATTGCTCCGCCCCTTGAAAAGATATTTGTGCTTTTAACTTTACAGTCTAGTAATTTTACTCTGTACTGCAGCTTCCTGTATTCCAGGCAGATTTTTGTTTTTTGAATCACAGATTTTTAAGATTTGTTCCGCTGCTCTATTGTTGGTATTTTTCTTCCCGGTTCCCTTTTGGCCCCTGCTGGAACTTTTTCTACTTGAATTTTGTAGAAATCTCATCTCCTGGCTTTTCTTCTCATCACTGTGCTTTCTGCTGTTTCTAGTTTAGCTGTATGTCTAAAATGCTTTTCTCTCCTGAATTCTCTCAGCTCCTCATTTCTCCTGGATTTTAGCCAAGTTATTTCTTAATTTTCCTATTTCTGCTTCTCTCTCCCTCTCCCTCTCCCTCTCTCTGTCTCTCTGTCTCTCTCTCCCTCTCCCTCTCTCTGTCTCTGTCTCTCTGTCTCTATCTCTCTCTCTCTCTCTCTTTCTCCCTCTCCTCACTTTTGATGCACACCCAGCACACTCAGGGGTTACTCCTAGTTCTGCACTCAGGAATTACTCCTGGCAATGCTTATGGGATCCCGGAATTGGCCACTTGCAAGGCAAATGCCCAACCCACTGTTCTACTACTCTGGCCCCAAGGGCCAGGTTATTCTTGGGGATTTCACTGTGGGGGCTCTTAGGACCTGAGACTCTTCCCTCAGCTGCTCCACCCACCCCATCTAGTCATTGCCATGTAGGGTCTGTGGGGAGTAGGGCGGGGGCTCCGCCACACTCTCATGGTCTGTGTTCTTGGGGTTTCTTGTAACCTCCATCTGTTGATGATGTGGTCAGGAGGGCTTTATTTTATTTTATTTCCTTTTGCTTTCTCATGGCCCTGGCTTCCTGAGGGAATTCGGGACATCAAACACTTGGCTTCCGTCATGATACTTCTCAGTCATCCTTAAGCTCTTCCTGTCCCTTCGGGCAAGGTACTACCTGAGCTCAGCTTCTGGGCCCACCTGGTCTGTTCCCTCCAGTCATTCAGTTGGCCCAGACTGCCCACCTCAGCCACCCTCGGGTCTCTCAGACCAGTGCCCTGGGGAGTCAGGTCATCTCTGATTTTTCAGTCAGCCAACAAATAATTGACGGAATGTTCACTCTGACTGGTCCAGCCTGGTCTCTCAGCATCTCTGTCTGGACCTGGGAGTAGCTCTGAACCCTGTCAGCAAGTCAGGGGTGTGGTGGTGCTTGGCATGGGGACTGAGCCCTGCTGCTCTGCTCGTCCTTTCTTCCCCACCTGCTTCTGACTGACCTGGGTTACCCCCACTCTGTGGACCCCTCAGCAGGTAGCTGAAGCAGCTACTCAACTCTGTTTGGAGCACAAATGCAGCTGTTGACCTTAGACCTCAGTCAGGCACAGTTGCGTGTGCTGGTGAAAATGTATTTATAGTGGACGGAGAAATAGGACGGTGGGTCAGGAGCTTGTCTTGCATGTGGCTGACCTGGGTTGGATCCCTGAACACGTCCAGGTGTGACCCAGAAAAACAAGAAAAAATGCCTCTAGATGGGTCCGGAGCAATAGTACAACAGGGAGGGCATTTGCCTTGCATGCAACAGACCCAGGTTTCAATCCCCAGCATCTCATGTGGTCCCCAGAGCACTGCCAGGAGTAGGAGCCAGGAGTAACCCCAGAGCATCACTGGCTACTGGCTGTGACCCAAAAAAGCAAAAAAAAAAAAAAAAAAAAGAAAGCAAAAAAACTCTAGGATAACAATGGTCATTGATTTCATTTATTAATTTCAGTTGGGTATTTTGAGGTCATATCCTATAATGTTCAAGGGACCATATGGTACCAAGAATTGAACCTGGACTTCTCCCCTGCAGGCCAGGTGCTTGGCCTGTTGAGTTCTGTCCAGCCGTCATTAGTTTGTTCAAAGATGACTCTAAGTCGGGAGTCGGGTACTGTTTAATGAACTAGGACTGTGCTGGGCAGCTGGGTGGGTTGGAGTGGGGAGAGAGTCCCCTTGTTGGGAGGGAAGCACGTGGCAGGCCAGGTCCCCTTTGTGTGCACGGAGGTCCCCTAGCCCTACATTTCTCTCATTGTCACTTGCCCTCTGCCTCCTGTTGGTGGGAGCCGCTGGTCTCTGTGACTGTCACACGCCCTCTTTGTCTTCACAGCGCTGTTGGGGACTTCCAGGTGGACGACAAGACCAAGGCTCTCCTCAAGTACACGGGAGGTGACTTGGATCCCGCCAGCCATCTTCAAGAGCTCGTGCAAAATCGACGTGACCTACTTCCCGTTTGATTACCAGAACTGCACCATGAAGTTCGGCTCCTGGACCTACGACAAGGCCAAGATCGACCTGGTGCTCATCGGCTCCTCCATGAACCTCAAGGACTACTGGGAGAGTGGCGAGTGGGCCATCATCAAGGCCCCCGGCTACAAGCACGACATCAAGTACAACTGCTGTGAGGAGATCTACCCTCGACATCACCTACTCGCTCTACATCCGCCGCCTGCCCCTGTTCTACACCATCAACCTCATCATCCCCTGCCTGCTCATCTCCTTCCTCACCGTGCTAGTCTTCTACCTGCCCCTCGGACTGCGGCGAGAAGGTGACCCTCTGCATCTCCCGTGCTGCTCTCCCTGACCGTCTTCCTGCTGGTCATCACCGGGACCATCCCATCCACCTCGCTGGTCATCCCGCTGATCGGGAGTACCTCCTGTTCACCATGATCTTTGTCACCCTGTCCATCGTCATCACCGTGTTCGTGCTCAACGTCCACTACCGCACCCCCACCACGCACACCATGCCCCGCGTGGGTGAAGGCCGTCTTCCTGGACTTGCTTCCCAGGGTCATGTTCATGACCAGGCCGGCCAGCAACGAGGAACCCCTGGCGCAGAAGCCCAAAGCCGCACGGTGCTGAGCTCTCGAACCTGAACTGCTTTCGCCGGCCCGAGGTCCCCAAGGCTGCAAGGAGGGTTTCGGTGCCGGGACACGCTGTGTGGCTCCTGCCGCCAGCGCAAGGTCAAGGTTTCTAATTTCAGCGCCAACCTGACGAGGAGCTCCAGCTCTGAATCCCTGGAGGCCATGCTGTCCCTCTCTACCCTGTCGCCGGAAGTCAGAGAGGCCATCCAAAGTGTCCGGTACATCGCGGAACATATGAGAGCACAAAACGAAGCCAGAGAGGTGAGGGACGAACTGGGGGGTGGCAGGAGGTCCTGGTTGGTTGGTTGGTTGGTTGGTTGTTTGTTTGGTTGGTTGGTTGTTTGGTTGTTTGGTTGGTTGCTTGGTTGCTTGGTTGCTTGGTTGCTTGGTTGCTTGGTTGCTTGATTACTCGCTCACACCCCTGCGATGCTCAGGGTTCACATGCTGACTCTGCATTCAGGAATTACTCCTGGCGGTGCTCGGGGACCATATGGGATGCCTGAGATGGAACCTGGGTCTGCCGCATGGAAGGCAAATGCCCTCCTTTTAGATAGAGTGAATTCTCCAGCCCCAGAAAGTCCTTTTTGTAGACATTGGTTCCTTGCAGCAGGGCAGATGGAGCTGGGGGACAACAGGGAAGTCATCCCTGGGGACAGTGCCCGAAGCTCAAACCACACCCTCCAATTCTCCCCTGTGCTCACTCTACCTGTATGGTGGGAAGGTAAAGCATGTGAGAGCCAGGGAGCATCTGGGCTTTCTGCAGCGGGGCCTCTGGAACCTCCATAGGTGAAGAAATGGGGTGAGGGCAGGCAGAGAGACAGGAAAAGGGCAGGGACCAGATTGTCTCCCCCTAAGTACTCATCTGCTGAGTCTACTTGTTATTATTGCTTACAATTGCTTTCTGGACCACACCTGACAGTGATGTGGGGGGCTAGTCCTGGCTCAGTGCTGGTGCTCTGAGGATCACACGGTGCCAGGGATGGAACTCAGGCCTCCTGCACACAGAGCACACACCCAGCCTGTTGAATTCTCTCTCCAGTCCCTGAACCTGCATTGTGTTTTCTGTTTTGGGGGCCACGCCCATCAGTGCTCAGAGGTTGCTGCTGGGTCTGCTCAGGAATTACTCCTGGTGATACTCCATATAAGATGTCAGGGGTTGGCCATGTGCAAGGCAACCACTGAACTATCACTCTGGCCTCTTGGACCTACATTTAGAATTTATGGTAATAGTTTTTTGAGTCTGCGTGAGTTGACTGTAGTGTAGGTAACATGGTGACAGTAGTTTGTGATATTGGTGTACAAAGTTAGTGCAACCCACCGCCAACAATGAACTCACATGTCAAATTTTACTTTCTAATTGTGCCCCACCCCAGGAGTAATGTACAGAGTGCTTCTTTGGGGTACATTCACTGAGTTTTTCCCTTACTTGGACACTCCTATAGCTACGACTCAATAAAGAGAGAACACAGTTCCACAACCCAGAAACTTCCTATCTCCTCCCAGATGATAGCCCGTTCCCACCTGGAAAGCTGTGACCCTTTCCAGTCTGGGAAGCACAGCCCCCCTTTTTAACTTTTATTATGTGAGATATACAATTACAAGGATGTTCATAATTGGATCTCTGCCTTAAAGTGTTCCAGAACCCATGCCTCCACCAGTGCCAAATTCCCACCACCCATATCCCAAACACGCACCAACACCCAAACCCTGCCTGCCCCTATTGCAGGCGCCGTTTTACTTCTCTGTCTCTTTGTCTCCGTCCCTGTATTTCTCTCTCTTTTCTGTTACCCTTTGTGGCTTGTCCTGCAGATACTAATAATGTATGATGTCTCTATCTGAATATTTAATAGTGAGTTCTAGTGTGACATCGTAATTCCTCATTCTCCATAACCTCTCCAGTTTGATGCAAATAGATTGATCGTTGAAGTGTACAAATGACAAAAGATCCTGGGAAGGACCTGGTGCTAAAATATATTAGAGTCTAAGATTAACGTGCGGCAGCAGAACGGGCTGTGCGCCTGCGCAGGTGTGGATCTGGAGTGTCTGTCTACGGGGGTTGGCTGTGGTGGCTGGAGCTCAGGGCCACACCCACCGACCCTGAGTCTGGGGAATGGGTGGAGGGGCCCAAATCCCTGCTTCGAGTCCAGCAGGCGTGGCCGCCTGCATGCTGAGCAGGCCCTAGGAGCTATGTAGGACACGGCCAGGGACTGGCCAAGCCTTTTCCTTTCTCCCCAGGAACTCCATAAGGGCCGTTCACCATGAGGCCGAGCTGCGCAGCCGTGGATCTGGGTGTCTCAGACCCCCTTTTTAAAAAAATTTTTTTTAATTAATTTAGTTTTGTTTGGGGGCCACACCCAGTGATGTTCAAGACTTACTCCTGGCGGTACACTCAGGAATTACTCCTGGTGGGCCTTGGGGACCATATGGGATGCAGGGATCAAACCCTGGTCAGCCTTGTGCAGGCAACTGCCCTCCCCTCTGTGCTATCGCTCTGTCCCCCAGAGATGTGTTTTTAACTTTCATGGATACTGTGAAGTTTCCCAAGTGTTTGAGCCAATTGTCTTTCGCACCACTGGGGGCATTGGAGAGTTTCAGTGACTTCCTTCCTTGCAGAATGGGTGTTGAGGAAGCTCGATGTCACTTTTAAGGAGCAGGCTCCTCTGCCGGCACGACTCAGCTCTCTCCTGTGTACTGCGTGCATCTCTGAATATCTTCTTTCACTTTGCATCTGTTCAAATTTGCTCGCCCAGTTTTCACATCGGATGACACCTCGGTTCACTCCCCGTGATGTGGAGACCCATGTCAAGAACAGGGGGCTTTGATCCTCACTTCCGTGGCTCTCCGTCTTCTGTTTATTTACCCCCAAGGCTACCAGAATCAAGCTCAGTAATTTCATAAGGAGATCTGCTGTAGAATTAATTGGCTCTGCCTTAACTTAATAATTAGCACAGAGCTAATTACCAGCTAATGTCAGCTCCTGATGTGCTGGAGGTAATTAATGATGATGGGGAAGTCGAGCGCCTCCTTTATTTGCCTGTGAATGCATTTCAGATGAGACTGGGGGCAGAAACAGCTGAGCTCCCTGCCTCCCTCCCCCAGAGCGTGGCTCGTGACTGTCACAGAAACAGAGCTCCTGCTGCTCCCGGTAATTTAGCTGAAAAGTCAGTCATGTCTTTCGTTTGGTTGGCGAAGACAGGGTGGTGCTGGGGTCAGCGGAGGAGGCCTGACGTGCAAGGCCCCAAGTCCGACCCCCCAACACTGCATGCCCCGTCCCACCCCTACCTCCCAGTCTCTCCAGGTGGGACCCTGGTGGCCTCCAGTACAGCCGAGCTCAAGTATTAAACCCTCAAGCCTGAGTAGCATGGAGAAGCGTCTCAGACACTGTTTGCAAGCTACTCCACAAAAGATTTTTTTTTTCATTTGAAGCAATTATTGGACCTTAAGCAAATGATGAGTGAAAAATCCCGGGTGTCTCACTCTAACGACTTGTGTCACTTTTGGCTCCTTACCTACTATTAGCTGATTTAAGTTAGAAATACTTTATTAAGGACCGGGCTGTAAGTAAGTCTGGCCTTGGTGCTAGGCTATTAGACAGGATCTTTACTCCAAAAAGCTACTATCTGGGCACCACACAAGGTGTTACTGAGTTTCCAAGGGACTCGGGTATGGAGAAGATATTAAGAATAAAAAAGAAGTTACTGTAGAACAGTGACATCAGTTGTATAAACAACGATACCTCAATAAAAAATACTAAAATATGTTACTAGGGCTGGACAGTTAGCACGGTAGGTACAGCACTTGCCTTGCACATGGCCAACCCAGACTTCGTCCCTGAGCCCCTCCCACCACGCCCAGAAATGTTCTGGAACACAGAGCCAGAAATAAGCTCTGAGCACCGTCAGACCCCAAAACAAATAAAGTAGCCCTCTGAGTAGCCCCTCTCATCACCACATCCAGCTGAGGGAGTCGAGGCTTAAAGCAGACACCTAATTTACTCACGTTTTCATGAGAGTGATGGCTGAGCAGAGTTAGTGTTAAAATCAGTCTCTCGCCATCTGTTTTTCCATGTTCCTGGCTTCCCTTTGAGCCTTTCAGCTCAAGGGGGTGGCGGGGTGGGGAGTCACACATCTGTGGTATGGCTGGAGCACTTAAACACCGTAGGGAGAGATCCAAATAAAGTACTTGTGGCCATAATGGCATCATCGTTTTAATGTTGCCTCTGACTACCAGTGTCACCAACAGACGCATTTACCCAAACTCATAATGTGAAATCAAGATTCTGGTCTCCCAGTCCCATCTCAATGCACTTAATTCAATTACTGAATCACATGCTACCTCCTTATTATGTGATTATTTCTTCAAAATGAGTTGATTCATAGGTTCTCTCTTCCTCAATTCAATTAGGATTTCCTTGCTTTCTGAGTTATCTAGGAGTATAATTAACATGCCATTTCCTTTCCCATTCAGAGCCTAAATTGATACCTAAATTGAAACCATATTATATATAATTAGTCTTATTCTTTCTTAGATTTAATGTCAACTATTTCTGGCTTTTAACCTGGATTATAGTATGTGCTATTTTATGACACTTTGGCTTCATAATTCAATGATGATAAAAATGATCAAAGAAGATGATCACAGAGGGGAGGGCATTTGCCTTGTACACCACTGACCTGGGTTCGATCCCCGGCATCCCATATGGTCCCCCATCACAGCCAGGAGTAATTCCTGGAGTGCAGAACCAGGAATAACTCCTGAGCATTGCTGGGTATGACGAAGGAAGGAAGGAAGGAAGGAAGGAAGGAAGGAAGGAAGGGAAGGAAGGAAGGAAGGAAGGAGGGAGGGAGGGAGGGAGGGAGGGAGGGAGGGAGGAAGGAAGGAAATTGTAACTCAGTTTTTAGAAAGTATAGATTATGTATAAGTCCATAAATTTCTCATTGAAAATAGACTTAATATCGCAAATTCTTTTTTTTTTTTTTTTGGGTCACACCCAGCGATGCTCAGGGGTTACTCCTGGCTCTGCACTCAGGAATCACTCCTGGTGGTGCTCGGAGGACCATATGGGGATGCCGGAGATCAAACCCGAGCCAGCATGGGCCTGCCGCGTGCAAGGCAAACGCCCTACCCGCTGGGCTATCTCTCTCGCCCCTAACATCACAAATTCGATATTCTATACCTATTTCTCTGGTTCAGAAAGAGAAAAAGAGAATAGATTTCTCCAGAATACATTAACTAGAACACATAGGGTTTCCAGGCTGGAGAGAGAGTATAGAGGGTAGGGTGCTTGCCTTGGTATCTGGCATCCCATATGGTCCTCCAAGCACCCAGGAATGAGCCCTGAGCATCGCTGGGTGTGACCCAAAAACAGCACAGGGTTTCCTGTATGTTGGCGACAGGGTGCTTCTATGACAACAGCGATGAAACACTCATTTGGGGAAGTAGCCATTGCCTTTCCCTTCCTGTTTAACCTTTTCCTCTTTCATGGTTTTTGCTTCTGTTTTTCAGATTCAAGATGATTGGAAATATGTTGCCATGGTGATTGATCGTATTTTCTTGTGGGTCTTCATCCTGGTGTGCATTTTAGGGACCGCTGGGCTGTTTCTGCAGCCCTTAATGATCAGGGATGATGCCTAAGTATTGAATTCTCTGTTTCATGACAGTGTGTATATGTAGCTGGGAGGGTTTTCCTTCTCTTTAGCTTAATGGTTTCTTGCGGTAAATGCACCAAACATAAAATTTATTTTCTTTTTCTTTTTTTAATATGCTTGTTTTCATTGAGGCCCCATGAGTTACAATATTCCTCGCGTTGATGGTTGATGTTTCAGGCATACAGTGTTCCGCCACTAAAGCCACCAGCGGAGCATTAGCGCTCCTCCACCAATGCCTCAAGGTCCCCTTGCACCCACAGCCCTCCACTCCCCACCCCCAGGATTGACCCTTACTGCGTTTCTCATCTTGACCATTTTGATGCAGCCGGCCCAGATGTATTAAGTGCATTCGCGCTACTGTGTAACCTAACACTTTCCACCCTCAATATACCACCTTCCACCCTCATGGCTCTTCATCCTGCAAAATGAAACTCTCTATTACACAATAATTCCTTCTTCTTGCTTCCACCCTCCCCAGACCCCTGGCAATCACATTTCTACTTTGTCTTTAAGATTTTGTCTATCCCCCGTGACTGGTTTATTTCACTTGCTTAATGTCCTCAAGGCTCATCCGTATTGTAGCACATTTTCAAATTTCCTTCTTCAAGGCTGAGTAGTCCACTGTATGTATCTTGATCACATTTTCACATTCTTTTTGGGCTCCAAGATACTTCCATGCTTTAACTATTGTAAGAGATGTTGCAGTGGACATGGACTGGACATACAAATAATAAGATCCTGCCTTCCGTTCTTTGGGGCATGTATACAGAACACAATTGCTGCTCACATGTAATGTTTGCAAAGGTTTGAAGAACTGAGGCCGGAGAGCTAGTACAGCAAGTAGGGTGGCTGCCTTGCATGTAGCTGACCCAGGTTCCATCCCCTGCACCCACTTAAGTGCCCCGTGCCTGCTAGGAGTGCTCCTGAGCACAGAGCCAGGAGTAACCCCTGAGCACACGGGGGTGTGGCCCCATCCAAAAAAAGGTCTAAAGAACTGTCACACTGATCCCCAGTGGCCACACCCATTCCTGTTCCTACCAACAGTGGACAAGGGTTTTCTTTCCTCATCCTCACCAACACTTGCTAATTGTCTCTTGGATCATTTCATTGTGGTTGTAATTTGCATGCCCTAATGTTGAGCACAGTTTTACCTACCAGCTGGTCACCCGTGTTTGGGAAAATGTTTCATACCGCTGCCCTTATCAAAAAATCGGATCCCTGGGGCCAGAGTGATAGCACAGCAGGTAGGGCATTCGCCTTGCGAAGCTGACCCAGGTTCCATCCCTAGCATCCTAGATAGTCCCCCGAGCTCCGCCAGGAGTAATTCCCTGAGCAGAGCATTGCCGGGTGTGACCCAGAATGCAAATAAATAAATAAATAAATAAATAAATAAATAAAAAAAAAAATAAATAAAAATCAGATCCCTTTATACTGCTTGGGGTATGTGTGTTCTCTATGTGTTTTGTATATTTAATTCCTTTAATATAGAATTGATTTTTTTTTTATTCAGAAGAGTGTCTTTTTACTTCATAGATGAGTTTTTTTTTTTTTGGCTATATAGAGCTTCTTTAGTTTGATACTGTCCCATGTGCTCTTGCTTTGGGTGGCAGACCTAAGGAATCATGCCAACATTCCTGTTGATATGATGCCTACATTTCCTGTGGGTATTTTATGGTTTCAGTGATACAGTCTTTTATTTTGAATTTTTGTGCTTGGTGTGAGATAATGGTCTTCATTCTTTTTTTTTTAGAATTTTTCTTTGTTTTATTATTTTTTTAAATTTTATTACACCACTTTTAGACATACAATTGCAATATGCTCATGCTCGAGTTTTGGTTCTACAGTGTTCCAACACCCATCCCTCCACCCGAACCCATCTCCCATCACCAATGTCCCCCACCTCCCTCCCCCTCCCGCACCCCAACTACTTGGCGGGTTCTGTTTGTCTTTTCTCTCTTCTCTATCTCTCCCTCCCTCCCCCTACCTTTCCCACACATCGTAGAATGCAGTACATTAAAGGATATAACTGTTTCCCCTAGTTTGATGGACCACGTGACCGCAAGTGGCCACACAACTTAGGGGCCTCATGGTCAGCGTCCGGACAGCGAAAATGGCCGCTAATGTGGTAGGCAAGTCTCATCTGGCTGCTTCCGGGACCCCCGAGGTGATGAGCCAACACTCAAACCCATCTGTCCTCCTGGGGGCCTCACAGTCAGCTGAGCCAGGGGAGAGCCAAGTTCCAGTTCCCCAGCTGTGTCTGAGGCTCTGCATGCTATGGCTGGTCGCCCCAGGGCAGCTCCTGGGTGGGGCTACTGGGCTCAAACAAAATGGAGAGGGAAGGGGGCAACCCCAGCTCCATCTGACGAATTCCCTGTGTTTCCGCTTCTGGGAGCTGCCTACCTGGGCTCAAACTCGTTTTGCTCAGTTAATCTAGTTTTGAGGTCGGCGTCCCTCCCAGGTGGTCTTCATTCTTTAGCAGAGGGTTATCCAGCAATGTTTATTGAATATTGTGCCTTTTTTTTCCATTGCATTTTCTCATCTCCTTTGTTGTGAATGATTGCTCATACGTGTGGGCTTATTTCTGCACTCTGTTTTGTCCCATTGATCTGTGTTTCTTTATGACAAAATTATACTATATATATAATATATTGTATATTATTATGTGCACGGCAGAGCCTGGCAAGCTACCTGTGTCGTATTTGACATGCCAAATACCAGTGACAATTATAGACCTCATTCCCATGACTTGATGGAATGATTTGAGACTCTTTATGTTCCTGGAGCGGGCAGATGCCCTTGGGCTATCTTGCATGTGACAGGACATATTGAGATGTTACTGGTGCCCGCTCGAGTAAATCGATGATCTACAGAAAGTCAAGTGATCAAGTGATATTATTATATATTATATATTATATATTATTACATGTATTGTATTATATATATTACATACACACACACACACACACACACACACACACATATATATATATATATATATTATATATATATATATATATATATATATATATACATACATACTTTTGGGTCACCCCTAGCAGTGGTCAGGAATCACTCCTGGAGGTGCTCAGGGGGGACCATACGGGATGCCGGGATTGAACCCAGGTGGGCCACATGCAAGGCAAACACCCTGCTCATTGTTCTGGCCCCGGAACCATACTATTTTGATTACTATAGTTTGGTATTTTCTCCTAGGGCTGGGAAATAGTACATTGGGTAGTGTTTGCCTTGCACGCAGCTGATCTGTGTTCAATCTTGGGTAACATATATGGTCCCATACTGCTGAGCACAGAGCCAGCAAACCAGAAAGAAAAGAGGGTTTGGAAGTGTTTCCTCCTATTCAGTGTCTTGGAAGAATTGGAGGATCGGTATTTTTCTGTGAATGTTTACTGGAATTCACTAGTGAAGGTTTTTTTTTTAATTGGGAGGTTTTTTGAATGCTAATTCTACCTCCCTGCTAGTCCAATATCGGTCTGTTTGCATTGTCTATTTCTGTTTTTTTTTTTGTTTGTTTTTGGGTTTTTTTTTTTCTTTTTGGGTCACACCCGGCAATGCTCAGGGCTTTTTGCTCAGGGCAATGCTCAGGGCAATACTTCTGGCGGCGCTCAGGGACCATATGGGATGGCGGTTATCCAACCCGGGTCAGCCGCGCAAGCAAGCGCCCTCCCTGCTGTGCTATCACTCTGGCCCCCTCTGATTGAGTCCAATGTGGTGTATGTAGCATTTAACTGTTTTCTCGAGACTGTCAATTTGTTGTCATGTGATTGTTCACTAATGAGCCTTGGTGTTTCTTGTGGTTACAATAGTGATGTCACTTCCTTCATTTATGATTTATCTGAATTTTTCTCTTAGTAAATCTAAATAAAGATTATTGCATTTTGTCTCCTTTCACATCTGTTAAATCAGGATTTTCTACCATTTATGGCTTGCCCTTTTATTCTGTGGATGGTAAAATATTTTCACAAAGCACACTGTTTTTTCTTTTTACTTGTGCTTTTTTGTGCCATATCCCAGAAATCATTGCCACATTCAATGCTGTGAAACTTGTCCTTTGTTTTTGTCAGAGAGATCTTACCTTTCAGTATTTTCCTCATGTAGACACTGTGTGTGTGTGTGTGTGTGTGTGTGTGTGTGTGTGCATGCGCGGCCAGATCCAGTGAGCTCAGGTGAGCCGAGGCTGCTCCTGGCTCAGTGCTTTCATGCTGAGGGACCACACCCAGACACTGTGTGTGTATGTGTGTGTGTGTGCATGTGTGTGTGTGTGCATGCGTGCATACGTGCGCGGCCAGATCCAGTGAGCTCAGGCGAGCTGAGGCTGCTCCTGGCTATGCTGAGGGACCACACCTAGGGGCTCTCACATGCACAGCAAGTGCTCCATTGCTTGGAAACATCATCTCCCTTGCCCTAACTCGTAAAATCATGGGCACTGGCTATTGCAATCAAGACGGTAGTTTCTATTTGGAGACAGGGTGAGTACACATCAGGAGTTTGGTGGGGCTACTGTGGCTTGGTGCCCAAGAGACAGTTTGGTGCCAGGGATGGAACCCGGCCCTCCTGCATCCATTAAAGCAGTTGTATTAGTTATTGTCAGGAAAGTTTTGTGCAAGAAAATGTACAGGTAGGGCTGGAGCAGTATTACAGTGGGTAGGGCATTTTCCTTGCACACAATGACCTGGGTTAGATCTTTGGCATCTGATATGGTCCCCTGAGTGCTTCCAGGGGTAATTCCTGAATGCAGAGCAAGGAGTAAGCCCTGAGCATTGCTGAATGTGAC
>JAJIBD010038976.1:0-17309 GCA_021461705.1 Cryptotis parvus | reverse complement strand
GTGACAGAATACAGGAAGAATTTGATCTATAGAACTTTAAGAAGTTCAAGTACCATGTTACTAAAAACAAAATACTTCCCCAAACTTGTGATCCTGTGGATTTGTGTGGTCTTTTTAAGGAGTTAGGTATGGGGTGGGGGTGGAGTAGGTGAAGAGAGCAGAGGACAGAAATGCTATTAATAGGCTGAGCGATAGTATACGCATGTCTGCTTGTCTTACATGCTTGCCGTCCGCAGGAGTGATCCAGAGCACAGAGCCAGAAATAAGCCTTGAGCACAAGGAACAATAAAAACTGCACTTGGATCTGAATGTTGTCTCTACAGTTATCAATAGGGTAGATGAGGACACGATTTCAAATTTCTGATTCTTTTTAACATTCCTAAGAAGAATACTTTGTTTCTAATGAACAAATAGAAAGAACAATAGAGAAATGATTTCAGGGCCAGGGTTCAGGTTCACGTGTTTGATGTCTACCCTGGTGTTGTTTGAGTCCCAAAAGCTAAAAAAAAAGGGAGCAAAGAGAAAAGAAAATAATGACACTTACAACTTGCCTAAAATGTAAGAAATGCCCTAGGAACAAACCATTGAATCAAGGTTAAAAACCTATGTATCAAAACTAAGGCGTTGATAAAAAGAAATTGAAGAACAAATAAGATATGCTCTGGGATTAGAACATCATTAATATGTCCAAATGCTCAAAGAAATCTGCAAATTCATTGCAACACCTATCAAAATTTTAATGGTACAGTTTTTGCTGAAGCTGGAGAATGGCTCCTGGAGGAAAACTCCACTAGACATCTTTGTGGTGTCCTCCTAGGTAAATCTGGTCTTGCCCACCTTCCTGACCCTACTATTTGTGCACAGCCTATTTAACCCCCTAAAACCAGTTGCTTGGCCAAGTGCAACAACTGTCTTCATCCGCCACACAAAATCCTGTTGGAAGTATTCAGACTTTAGCCTAGTAGCAAAAAAAAATCGCAAGGCTAGTGCCCTCCCCTTCTTAAAACCTGGGTGCAGGGGAGCAGAGCAACAGTCCAGTAGGTAGGGTGATTGCCTTGCATGTAGCGGACTCCAGGTTTTTCATCTCCTGGACACTCAGGCATAGCTAGGAGTAATTCCTGAGTGCAGAGTGAGAACCAACATTATGCTAGATGACCCAAAAAAGCAAAAACCAAACAAACAAACAAAACAAACAAGCACACACACACACACACACACACACAAACCCCAACAACATAGGTGTAGGGTAGAATGACACTAACGTGGGATGGAGTTTACCTTGCAAATGGCTGACCTAGGTTTGATCTTTCAAATCCCCATATGGTCCTCTGAGCCCACCAGGATGGAGTCCTGACTACAGAGCCGAGTAATCCCTGAATGACAGGGAGGGAACCCTGGTCAGCTGCAGGCAAGGCTAGTGCCCTCCCCTGTCCTATGTCTCTGCCCCATCACATTTGGTACATCACACCCATGTTAGTGACAGACTGCACTATCCTGTTAGCTCCTTCCTGAACCCCCACCATCACTTTTCCTAAGACACCCACCACTCCTACGGCTGCCGGCACAGTTCTCCGCACAGCATTTCACACCAGGGCAATGCCAATGACTCCTTTTTGTTTCTTTGTTTTTGTTTTTTTTTTTTTTTTTGCTTTTTGGGTCACACCCTGCAATGCTCAGGGGTTACTCCTGGCTCTGCACTCCAGGAATGACTCCTGGCAGTGCTCGGGACCATATGCGATGCAGGGGATCGAACCCGGCCGGCACAGGCCGGCCGCGCAATGGGCAACGCCTGCCCGCTGGCCATCGCCCATCCCCTGTTTCTGTTTCTTGCACTGCTTATGAATTTCTTACTGCATCTTGTTGTGGACTTACAGCAATATGCCTGATCTCTCCTGTGAAATTCAAGCAATTGAATCTGTCATTTGAAAGCATGAGTGGCATAAAGAGACTTTCTCTTACTCTCCCTCCCTTGCCATCCCGCCTAGATTTTACTTTTTTTTTGGTGGTTCTGAGAAACACAAGTTTTTAATTGTATTTAAATTAAGATATTAATATTAATATTTATATGTTTAAGTTGTGTTTAAGAATTAAGTTTTCTAGCAGAACATCACAGCAGAAAACACAAAAAATTTAAAAGTTCATCAGAGATTACTTTGAAAATTTGTATGACATGAAACAAGAGAACCTAGTTTAAATTTCTGGATTCTTATAATCTCCCAAGGATGATTCATAAGCATTATTGCATTGCTTATGAATTTTTATTGCATCTTGGTCCCAAGGATGAACCAAGAAGACTTGAAATACCTGAACAAGCCTATCACTGAGGAAATTGACGGTAACCAAAAGTCTTCCCAAATACAAAAGCCCAGTTTCGGATGGGGAAAAGAAAGGAGTAATCCCCTGAACACCACTAGCTGTGGCCTTCCCTAAATCACAAAACAACAAAAACCCCTTGGGAGCTAAAGCACACCTGCCATGGTAGCAAATGTCCCAGGTACTTCCAGACCTCCATTCCCAACACCAGCCTGAGATAACTGTTGGACATAGATAGCTCTGGTGCAGCTCATCCCTCAGCAATGGTGAAGTACACCTAAGGCAATGGAAACACAAAAGAACACAGAGATGACAATAGAGGATAACAAAACCCAAGAGGGATCCCCCAGTAATGCTGGACTTTGGTAACCTGCTGGAAGATACTTTCAGGACAATAATCATACCAATGCTCAATGACTTGAAAATGACATCTGAGCAAAGAGCCAATAAACTTGAAGAGAACTTCATTGAGTAATTAAGGAAATTGTTCAAATAGAAGTAAAGGTACTTACAAACACAGTAGTAAACCTTAGAAACAGTATGGATGAAGCTGAAATTGAATTGCTACATGGAAGATACTAGTAACCAACACTCAGCAAGAAAGAAGAGGAAATAGAAAAGAAATTGAGAATAAAATGGGAGAATATAGAGGAAATTATTGACAATGCCAAGAGGAACTTCAGAATCACAGGACTCTCAGAAGGAGAACAAAAAGGGAAAGAAGACTGGTTGAAAAAATAATTGGTGAAAATCTCTCCAATCTGAAGAGTGAGTTGGAAGCACAGATAATAGAAAACAAACAGAAGCAAGCAGGATAAAATCAAATAAACAACACCTGATATTTTGTCATCAAAATGTCATCAAAATGACAGAAACAAATTCTTTACATCTACAAGACAGAAGAACAACCTCTTTTTCAGAGGAAAAAGCATCAGATTCACAGCACTTTTATCAATAAAATTTTACAAGCAATAAAATAATTATACAAAACACTAACTGCAAAGAATGGGCAACCAAGAATTCTCTCTCCAGCAAGACAGTCACTCAGAGTGGGAGGGAAAAGAAAACATCATATAGAAGAAGCAATCAAGAGGAAATAGAAAACCTGGATAGACAAATCTCAAGAAACTGAAACAGTAATAAAAAATATCACCAAGAATAGAAGAAGACTGAAAAGAAGGGCACTGGGGTCTCTGGAGAGAGAGGTGGGCACACTGGGGATATTAAGGTGTTGGATTTATGAAGACAGGAAACCATCATTAACAACATTGTAAATCACAATACCTCGATCAATGAAAAAAAAGTCCCCAAGAACAAAGGTCCATGTCCATAGGGGTTCACTAATGAGTTGTAAGAAACCTTCGAACAGTTACTGCCTCACTCCTCAAGTTCTTCCAAAGCACTGAGGAAACAGGAATCTTTCCTAATAGCTTCTATGAAGCTAATATTATCCTAACAGCTAAAAACAGAGACACTAATAAAAAAGTAAAATTACTAAAAAATAAAATTATATCCCAATATCCCAGATAAATATTGATTCAAAGATTCTCAACAAAATCCTTGTGAACAGAATCCAGCAATATATACAAAGGATTATATAAAAAAGAACAATTAAGTTTCATTCCAGGGAATGTAGGGATAGTTCAATATATGAAAAGAAATTTAGATAATATATCATATAAACAAAAATGAAAGATACAGATATGTTTCTATCAATTGATGCAGAGAAGTCTTTTTTTATTAAAAATCCATTTTTGATAAAACCAAAAATAGATGGAACATACCTTAAGATAATAGCAGTCATCAACAATGAGCCCATAGACAACCTCATAGTCAGTGGTGAAAATCATAAAGCCTTTCCCTGAGAAAGGATGTCCTTTAGGCACAAGGAAATGATGTCCACTTCTACCACTCTTTATTTTTAATTAATTATTTAATTATTTTAATACTTTATTATACCACTGTGAGATATACAGTTACAAAGATGTTCATGTTTGGGTTTTGGTCATACAGTGTTCCAGCACCCATCCCCCCACTAGTGCCCATTTCTCACCACCAATGGTCCCCAATTCCTCCCCATTCCCTAGTCTGCCTCTATGACAGGTTCTTTGTCTCTTCTCTTCTCTCTCTCTCTTTCCCTTCTCTTACACATTGACTTCCACCACTCTTATTCAACACATTTTTTCAAGTTCTTGCCAAAGCAATCCAGACAAGGGGAAAAAAAGACATAAAAGGGACCCAAGCATAAAAAGAAGTCAACCTATAGCTACTTGCAGATGACATAAGAAAAACATCAAAAGCCCAACAGACTCCACCCATTTCCTCTCAGGACAGGAAAACTGCACACAGTGTGGACCAGTCTCATCTACTCTGATTCCCTGCTAGCCTGCAGTAGAGTTAACCCTAGTATTTCTAAAATACAGACATGGAGCAGAGCTGCTACTGGCTCTCACTGTGCCCAGCTGCTCATGAGGTGCCCGGAGGAATGGCAGGTTCTAGCCCTGGCCCGCCACCCCAGCAGATCCTCACAACAAGCCAGACAACCCCCACTCCATGAGGACCTCCATTTTCCACATCCGACTTCACTCTGATCAGAACTCCACCCAGCAGACCAGCCTATCGCAGCCACGGGTTCATCAATAAATGCTGGATTTTGAGATGACTACAAGAGTATGCTACCCGCGACGGCAGAGCCTGGCAAGCTACCTGTGTCGTATTTGATATGCCAGGATACCAGTAACAATTATAGACCTCATTCCCATGACCTGATGGAATGGGTTGAGGCTCTTATGTTCCTGGAGCAAGCAGGTGCCCTGCTCATCTCCATGAGACACGTCATATGGAGATGTTACTGGTGCCCACTGAGCAAATCGATGATGAACGGGAAGACAGTGACAGTGATTTCTGCTAAGAAACACTGTTCCTGTCCCCAGGTCAGAACTGTTCATATTCCAGCACAGTGCGCCGGTCCCATCTACCTCTATTCCTAGAAGCATGTGGCAGCATTAATAGTTATGTTATAACTCCCTTTCTCATATCTAACAAAACATTGGACTCCTAAAACTAAACAGTCTAGGAATAACTTTGGTGTCCCAACCAAACGCTACCTACATTAACCTATCTCTAATCTCCTGTCCCCACAAAACTCACAACGTAATTGTGGTAGTAAGAGACTATAAGACACTAAATTACAGCTGAGTAGTGGCAGTACTAATGACATTTGAAAACCTTCCTGAAACCCTTGCATGAAATTCTAAACAACAATATAAATTTGGTGGTGATAGCTTCACCACCAAACAACAAATTTGTTTGAAACACAAATTTGATGGGGACATGGAAAGACACCCACTTGATTCCCACAGAGCTTCCTGGCAGGGGTACAAGTGGTGAATTAGAAAGACTCATTTCTAGGCTGCAACCACTGCAATGGGGAAGAAACACAGAACCCCAACATGCTCAGCAAGTGAAGATAGTATTCTGGAAGAGTCAATCGGTACTAACTAGCTCAACAACCTCTCAGATAAGGACTTTAGTGATGACTTGTTGAGGATGTTTAATGAGCTCAAAGATACAATGGTGCATGTAGAAGGGAGGAAGTCAGAAATTAGGAAACTATGATCAGAAGTGACAAAGTCTTTGATTGATGGAATAAAAAAATCAGTGGAAGGCAGCAAAGTAACAGCAGCTGTGAACAAGATCAGTGAATTCCAAGATGAGATGCCAGAAACCTCAACAAAACAAACATATGTTGGAAAAATGTCTTATTTCTAACTTCCTAGGACACCTGGAAACTTAGGGATGAATTCAAGAAGTGCAATATTCACCATTACAGAAATCCATGAGGAACATAAAGGAAACACAGATGAAGAATCATTAGTCAAAAAAATCATATTTGAGAAGTACCCACAGTTGAGAAGTGCATGTACCCAGATTTCAGGGACCTGGAGGATACTCTTGAAAGAGATTAAAACAAATACTGCAAGACACATTGTAATCAGACTGATGCAACCCAAAAATAGACATAGAATATGGAAAGCAGCAAGATCAAAGAAGGAAGGAAATAGCATACAAAGGAGCTTTTTAAAGATTAATGGATTTATCAAGTGAGACATTGTGGGCCAGAAAAACAATGGTGGTGCTTGTTTAACTACTAGTTAAAGAAGAAATGAACACCTCACCAAGAATACTCTACCCTGTTAAATATCATTCAGATGTGAACAGAGTTTCACTGAAAAGTAGCAGTTCGGGTCTTCAGGGCCTTGACAGGAACTTTGCAAAAGGCACTAAAGGGACTTCTTCAGATGAGACCCACCTCAAAAACATGCCTAACATCTACAGAAAGGACCAAAACCTTCACGTTAATAATCTCACTCAGGGGTTGGACTGATGGTTCGATCACTGACATTCCATATGGTTTCCTGAGCACCACAAGGGTAATTCTTAGTGCAGAGTCAAGAGTAACCCCTAAGCATTGCTGGGTGTGACCCAAAAAAGCAATAAATAAGTAAATAAAAAACCCACTTAATGCCAATGCACTAAATATATCCATTAAGCAACAATGAGTGACAAAAAGGACTATAAAAATCAACCTAACATTCTTTCTGCCTCCAAGGGACTGTTGAACAGCCAGGGCAAACATAGGCTCAAAGTCAAAGGAACTATTTCAGGTAAACAATGCTCTTAAAATGAAAGGGTGGCTATATTTATATCAGACAACACAGACTTTAAGGAAAAAATGTTACAAGGGACAGGGATGGTTATTTCTCAATGGAAAATACATCAGGAAGAACTCAACACCAAAACACTTATGCACCTAATGAGGAACCATCAAAATATTTAACAAAACTACAGCAGACCTGAAGGAATATATTGACAGCACCACAATCATAAGACTTCTATACTGTTTTATCACTTCTGCAGAGATTAACTAGATTGCAACTCAGTAAGGAAACACTGGATTTGAAGGAAGAAATGGAAGAGTTGACTTGTCATGTTTATCAGTGAATAAAGGAATGTATAAACAGTAAAACAATTCCTTTCTAGAGTAATAAATTCTCGTTTCTCTAATTGAAGCTCACTTCTTTAAGAGGAGGCAAATGGTCATGTTATACAGCATACAGAAATGAGTGGTCACCTCATTTAATAATGAGCTGGAACCAATAATACAAATTGCCTATTCCTCAGTTACTGTTCTGCTAATTAACCCAATCTCTTAGCAGACATTAAGGATCTGATTTAATTAAATCTTGAACAAGGCTCAAAAGTCTACTGGAAGCACTTTGTTTAATTGCTGGTAGGAGCACACATCAATCCTATTGATCTAGTCAATTCAAATTCTATGGGTAATTCTGTGGGTGATGAAAACAATGTTGGGCAATGTGAATGAAATGTAGATTCAGACCTCCTGTAAGGACAAAAGAGGAAGGCTGACAGATATCAAGGGACATTACAGGCATGAAAATGGGCCTTGTTCTGCAAGCACTTTTGCTCAGAGAGATCAGGAAGACAGCCAAACACACGGATGATTCTTCATTATGGAAATTAAATATATTGCATGGTGTTGGCACTCAAAGACAGATTTGTGAGACTATTGTCTCGAAATAAAGTGAAACAAATAAAATTCATGGGTATGTAAGCAAGTTCTTTAGAATATTTGTAGTTGAATATAGACTTTTTAGAAGCCACTGAAAAATAAATTGTTCCATATATTTTTCACTGCTTGGTTTGCATCTCCTTGAGACTTAATTGTGACTTCAGAGCAGTGCCAGTTCCCCTGGCTGAAAACTCTGGTCTCTCTCAGGAAGTGGGTAGGCAGAGTCCCCGCCTCTGCCAAAGCCTGGGCAGCAACATCCACACCCCATTGCTATAGTCATACCAAAGACTATACCATCACTTCACTAACACTCTTACAGAGCCACTAAACAATGAAAAAATTTCAACTATTATACCAAGCCGCAGAAAATTTCAGGTACTCTAGTGTTCAGGAAGGAACAATGGAGTCTTCTTGGATTGAGAGCCACACTTGCAAATTCAATAATACTGAAATTCCAGAATAATTTCCAGTAATATTTCCCATGCACACAAAATTGCATAGAAAAGTAGCATAGAATCAAATGAAATTCAACAAACAAAAACAATAAAAATATAAATACAAACAAACAAATCACTGAAGACTCAATTAGTAACAAGCAGCTTGGTAAATCCTTAGACAAGAACTTAACCTCATGGTGAGAGAACAATTTTTTTTAAGTATTTTATTATACCACCGTGAGATATACAAATAAAAAGATATACAATTAAAAAGTTCATATTTGGGTTTTGGTCATACAGTGTTCCAGCACCGTCCCTCCACCAGTGCCCATCTCCCACCACCAACGCCCCGGTTCCCTCCCCCTTCCCCAGCCCACCTCCATGGCAGGTTCTTTATTTCTTTCCCTTTCTCTCTCTTTCTCTTTCCTTCCCTTCCAGACTATGGATTACAGAACATACATTAAAAGGTTGTCATGTGTATCCTTTTGCCTCTATTTAATGCTCAGTTCTAGGTTGGAATTAGTACCCTCGACAATTATTAGCACACTGGAGAGAAGAATTTTTTGCATATTTTCTTTTCCTGAATTTTTGCTAATTCCTTTAGCCATTTAGTTGCAATAAGCAATATAAAACAAATTATTGTGTGCCTTCTAAGGGGCCAGGTTTGAGGGATGTCTGAGAAAATGGGAACAGTAGTGGTGGGAAGGCCACTTTAGTGCTGGAATTGATGTTTACACAACGATCTTTTTAAAAAAATTTTTTACACAACTATCTTAAGAACAACTTTTGTAAACCACTGTGTTTAAAGTATCTTATTTACAAAAACTCTCTGGATGACACAGGAAGCAAATCTAATTTTTTCAGCATGTACTTTATGCCACGGGTTGCTTTTGTGGAGCATTATCTACTTTTCCTGGACTGGGTTTGATTCTTATCCCACTTTCACTTGATCACTTGAATCCCGTATTCATCGATTTGCTCGAGCGGGCGCCAGTAACATTTCCATTGGACCCTATCACGTGCCAATGTAGCCCAATGGCATCTGGTTGATTCAGGAATATGAAGAGCCTCAAACCGCTCCTTCAGGGTCTTAACAAGGAAGTCTGACCATCTTGTAGGTGGGCAGCCACGTGATCTTTTGACATCCCGTGGGATCCAGTCGGAAACGGCTCTAGTCCAGCGGTTGTCTCCAAATCGCATTACATGTCCAGCCCATCTGATTTTCGATGCCTTGGCAAACGAGACAGCGCCCCTGATTCTGGAATAGCGACGGAGGTCAGAACTCCGGATTCCTTCACTCACTTGAGTGAGACGTGATATTCCAAGCATAGCTCTTTCGATGCCTCTCTGGGAGACCCCGAATAGCATTCTCATCCTGCTTTCGTAGGGGCCCAGGTCTCTGAGGCGTATGTTAATGCAGGGAGAATGGTGGAGTCGAAGAGATGTGCCCGGAGCCAGAGGTTCTTTGTCCTTTTAGCTATTTCTCCGATGCCTTTGAAGGCATTCCATGCCGCTCTCTTCCTCCTGCGCAGCTCAGGTTTTAGGTCATTCATCATGTTGACTTCTCGACCTAGGTACACATAACTGCTGCATTCAGAGATGTTTGTTCCATTGAGAGTGAATGGGGCCTCTGGAACTAGTTCATTTCTCATGAACATAGTTTTCTTCAGATTCAGCTGTAGACCTACCTTTCCACATTCTCGATTAAAGTCAGCCAGCATTTGTGCCGCTTGGCTAATGTTTCGGGTTATTAGAATGATGTCATCAGCGAGCAGGAGGGTGGTAGTTGCCGACCATCTATCTTCACTCCCATTCCTTCCCATTCTAATTGTCTCATGATGTTCTCGAGGGTGGCACTGAAGAGTTTTGGTGAGATGGTATCACCCTGTCGAACCCCTCTTTTGACATCAATGATCACTTCTTTGTGGAATGGTGAGATCCTGGTGGTGAATCCGTAATACATCTCATGAAGGATCTTGATGTATTGGGTTTGAACACCCTGTTTGACTAGGGCTTCGATGACTGCTTCAGTTTCCACAGAATCAAAGGCTTTCTGTAAATCAATGAACGTGAGACAGAGCGGCATCTTGTACTCCCCTACAAACCTCAATGAGCTTGGTTACTGTGTGGATATGGTCGATTGTGCTGAATCCTTTCCGGAAACCTGCTTGCTCGCATGGTTGACCTTCATCTAGTGTTCTGCTAATCCTGTTCAGGATGACTCGTGTAAACAGCTTGTAGATGACAGACAACAGGCAGATGGGGCGATAGTTGCCGATGTCGTGAATGTCTCCCTTCTTGAACAGTAGAACTGTCCTGCTGGTTTTCCATTGGGAGGGCACCTTGCATTCGGACAGGTAGTGTGTGAAGAGCCGAGCTAGTGTATTGATGAGCACCCGACGGCAGATTCTTCAGGTGTTCGGGTCTGACTTTGTCTGGGCCTGGTGCTGTTCCCTTCTTTACCGACGAGATGGCATGTCGGATTTCAGAAGGGGAGAACCTTGGGAATGACATATCCATCCTGTGGAATTTGGTATGTGGGCAGGTGGATGTGGCTATCAAAGAGATTTGAGTAGAAGTCCTGGATAATCTTCTCCATTGCCTTTCTGGAAGATGTGATAGATTCATCAGGGCTCGGAGGGCAGTCATCTTGGTCTTATAGTTGGCGAAGGACAGGCGGGCAGTGTGAATGCTTTTACCGGCTTCTGCTGCATCTTCCAGTATTTCTGCTCTTCTGTCTTTGAGGTCTGCTTTTATTTTATTTTATTTTTTTTTTTTTTTTTAAAGTATTTTATTATACCACCGTGAGATATACAAATAAAAAGATATACAATTAAAAAGTTCATGTTTGGGTTTTGGTCATACAGTGTTCCAGCACCCGTCCCTCCACCAGTGCCCATCTCCCACCACCAACATCCCCGGTTCCCTCCCCCTTCCCCAGCCCTGCTCCATGGCAGGTTCTTTATTTCTTTCCCTTTCTCTCTCTTTCTCTTTTCCTTCCCCTTCCAGACTATGGATTACAGAACATACATTAAAAGGTTGTCATGTGTATCCTTTTGCCTCTATTTAATGCTCAGTTCTAGGTTGGCATTAGTACCCTCGACTATTATTAGCACCCTGTTCCATTTTCTGTCTTACCTAGCCTCTGACTCCCACACGTTTGTGATAATTTCCACCTTTGACAAGACCTCCCGATATATGTTTCACTTGACCTTGGATATTGGTATCATAATATGTACATATATATTTATGCCATGCAAATAAATGCAGTCATTCTGTATCTGTCTCTCTCCTTCTGGCTAATTTCGCTCCAACATAATCTTCTCCATGTCCATCCATTTATAGGCAAATTTTATAACTTCATTTTTCCTAACAGCTGCATAGTATTCCATTGTGTAGATGTACCAAAGCTTCTTTATCCAGTCATCGATTTTCGGGCACTCTGGTTGCTTCCAGATTCTGGCTATTGTGAATAATGCTGCTATGAACATAAAAGTAGGGATGGTGTTTCCGCTGGCGTATTTTTGGTTTCCCAGAGTAGATTCCCAGGAGTGGTATGGCTGGGTCAAATGGGAGTTCAATTTCTAGTCTTGGGAGGAAAGTCCATATTGTTTTCCAGAAAGGCTGTACCAGCCGGCATTCCCACCAACAATGGATGAGTGTCCCCTTTTCCCCACATCCACGCCAGCACTTGTTGTTCTTGCTCTTTGAATATGTGCCAGTCTCTGTGGTGTAAAGTGGTATCTCATTGTTGTTTTGATTTGCATCTCTCTGATGATTAGTGATGATGAGCATTTTTTCATATGTTTTTTGGCCATTCGAATTTCTTCCTTGCTGAAGTTTCTGTTCATTTCTTGTCCCCATTTTTTGATGGGGTTGTTTGTTTTCTTCTTGTAAAGTTCTACCAGTGCCTGATATATCCTGGATATTAACCCCTTATCAGATGGGTATTGGGTGAATATTCTTTCCCATTCTGTGGACTGCTTTTGTATCTTAGTCACTGTTTCTTTTGAGGTGCAGAAGCTTTTAGTTTCATGTAGTCCCATATGTTTATGTTTTCTTCTAGTTGCTTTGTTAGTGATGTTTCACCTTTGAAGATGCCTTTAGCTTCAATGTCGTGGAGGGTTTTTCCTATATTTTCTTCAATGTACTTTATGGATTCAAGTCTGATATTGAGATCTTTAGTCCATTTTGATCTGATTTTTTGTGCATGGTGTTAGACACAGGTCCAAATTCATTTTTTTTACATGTTGCTGCCCAGTTTTCCCAACACCACTTGTTGAAGAGGCTTTCCTTACTCCATTTTAGACTCATTGCACCTTTATCAAAGATTAAATGATCATGTGTTTGAGGTTGGGTGTCAGGATACTCAATTCTATTCCATAGGTCCACAGGTCTGTTTTTATTCCAATACCATGCTGTTTTAATTACTACTGCCTTGTAGTACAGTTTGAAGTTGGGAAAGGTGATGCCTCCCATCTTCTTTTTTCCCGAGGATTGCTTTAGCTATCCTTGGGGGGTTTATTGTTCCATACAAATTTCAGGAGCGTTTGGTCAATTTCTTTGAAGAATGTCATCGGTATCCTTATAGGGACTGCATTGAATCTGTACAGAGCTCTAGGGAGTATTACCATTTTGACAATGTTGATTCTCCCCATCCATGAACAGGGAATGTGTTTCCATTTCCTTGTGTCCTCTTTTTATCTCTTGGAGCAGTGTCTTGTAGTTTTCTTTGTACAGGTCCTTTACATACTTGGGTAAGTTGATTCCTAGGTATTTGATTTTCTGTGGCACAATTGTGAATGGAATAGTTTCCTTAATATCCCTTTCTTCTCTTTCGTTATTTGTATATAGGAAAGCCACTGACTTTTGGGTGTTGATTTTGTATCCTGCCACTCTACTATATGCGTCTATTGTTTCTAGGAGTTTTTTGGTAGAGAGTTTAGGGTTCTCTAGGTATAATATCATGTCATCTGCAAATAATGATAGCTTGACTTCTTCCTTGCCTATCTGGATGCCCTTGATGTCCTTTTTCTTCTCTGATTGCTATGGCAAGTACTTCCAGTACTATATTGAATAAAAGAGGTGAGAGGGGGCAACCTTGTCTTGTCCCTGATCTCAGGGGAAGGCTTTCAACTTTTCCCCCATTTAGAATGATGCTTGCTGTGGGCTTTTGGTAGATGGCTGTAACTATCTTGAGGAAAGTCCCTTCAATTCCCATTTTCTGGAGCGTTTTAATCATGAACGGGTGCTGGATCTTGTCAAATGCTTTTTCTGCGTCTATTGAAAGGATCATATGGTTTTTATTTTTTCTTTTTATTGATATGATGTATTATGTTGATTGACTTGCGAATGTTGAACCATCCTTGCATTCCCGGGATGAATCCAACTTGGTCATGATGTATAATCTTCTTGATGAGTCTTTGGATTCTGTTTGCTAGTATTTTGTTGAAGATCTTAGCATCCGTGTTCATCAGGGATATTGGTCTGTAGTTTTCTTTCTTTGTGTTGTCTCTCCCTGCTTTGGGTATCAGGGTGATATGTGCCTCGTAGAAGCTGTTTGGGAGTGTTTCTGTTTCTTCTATTTCCTGGAAGAGCTTGAAAAGGACTGGCAGTAGGTCCTCCTTAAAGGTTTGGTAGAGTTCACTAGGGAATCCGTCTGGACCTGGGCTTTTGTGTTTGGGCAGACTTTTAATTACTGTTTCTATTTCCTCGATGGTGATGGGTTTATTCAGGTATTGGAGGTCTTCTTGTTTCAGCCGTGGAGGTTATAGGACTTCAGGAATTGATCCATTTCTTCTAGATTCTCATGTTTCACGGCATACAGGCTCTCAAAGTAATCTCTGATGATCTTTTGGATTTCTGTGGTTTCTGCTGTGATGTCACCCTTTTTATTTCTGATTCTGTTTATTTGGGTTTTCTTTCCCTGTCCTTACAAGTCTTGCCAATGGTTTGTCAATCTTGTTTATTTTTTCAAAAAACCAGCTCTTGGTTTCATTAATCTTTTGGATTGTTTTTTTTGGTTTCCAACTCATTGATTTCCTCTCTAAGTTTTATTATTTCCTTTTTTCTGCCTGGGTTGGGCTCCTTTTTGTTGGTCTTTTTTCTAATGTCTTCAGCTGTGTAGTCAGGTTATTTATGTGGGCCCTTTCTTGTTTCCTGATGAATGCTTGCAGGGCTATAAACTTCCCTCTTAACACGGCTTTTGCCGTGTCCCACAAGTTCTTATAATTGGTATCTTCATTTTCATTTGTTTCCAGAAATCTTTGGATTTCCTGTTTGATTTCTTCTATGACCCATTTGTTGTTCAGCAGTGAGCTGTTCAGTTTCCAGGTGTTTGGTTTGACTCCCTGTTTCTTGTGCACGGTTAACTTCCATTTTCAGTGCATCATGGTCTGAAAAGATAGCTGACACAATTTCTATCTTTTTAATTTTATTGAGGTATGCTTTGTGGCTCAGCATGTGGTCTATCTTGGAGAATGTTCCATGTGCACTAGAGAAAAATGTGTATTCAGCTTTTTTGGCATGAAAAGCCCTGTATATATCCACTAGCTCTCTTTCTTCCATTTCTTCCTTCAGGTCCAATATTTCCTTGGTGAGTTTCAGTCTTGTTGATCTATCCATCGTTGATAGAGCAGTGTTGAAGTCTCCAACTATTATTGTGCTACTGTCAATGTCTTCTTTGAGGTCTCTTAGCAGTTGTTTTATGTATTTTGCTGACCCCTCGTTGGGTGCATATATGTTTAGTAGTGTAATTTCTTCCTGGTGTACATACCCCCTTAATTAATAAGAAGTGGCCTTCGTTGTCCCTTGTAACCTTTTTCAGCCTGGAAGTCTATATTATCTGATACTAATATGGCCACACCAGCCTTTTTGGAGGAGTTGTTTGCATGGAGAATGGTCTTCCAACCTTTGACTCTGAGTCTGTGTTTGTTCTGCTTATTCAGATGCGTTTCTTGTAGACAGCAGAATGTTGGGTTCAATTTTTTTTTTTTCATAGCCTACAGTTTGTGTTTTTTTTTTTTTTAATTTTTTTTTATTCTTTATTATACCACCGTGAGACATACAATTACAAAGGTGCAATTGGTTCTTGGTAATACAGTATTCCAGCACCCATCCCCTCCACCAGTACCCCCATTTCCACCACCAATGTACTCCACCCCTCCCACTCACCCCCAGGCTGCCTTAATAGCAGGTAGCCCTGCTTCCTCTCTTTCTCTCTATCTCTGCATCTCTCTCCCTCTTCTTTTTACACATTGTGGCTAGCCCTTCAGATATTTATTTATTTATTTATTAATTCCACCTTTTCTCCTTTTTTTTTTAATTGAAGGATGCTCATGTGGAGTCCTGGCTCCACAGGGTTCCAAGATGCACCCTCCACCCGAACCCATCTCCCCATCACCAACGTCCTGTCTCCCTCCCCCCTCCCGAATCCCAATCACCCGGCGGGCTCTATATGTCATCTCCTTCCTCTGTATATCTCCCTCTCAGCAAACCCTCCTGCTGTTCGCGGAATGCAGTGTACCAAAAAACATCATTGTTTCACCACCCACTTAGGCTTGACGCCGCAAGCGGCCGCGCACCTGGGCCTCAAACCGGCTTTGCTGGTCCTTCTGGTCGTGGGACATTTTCCCAGCGTCTGGACAATGAAAATGGTGGCTAGCGTGGTGGACGAAGTCCTATCCGGCTGCTTCCGGGGCCCCCTCCGGAGGCGACGGGCCCACTCCCAAAGCCCATCTGCCCTCCTCGGGGTTCCATAGTCAGCTGAGGCCCGGCGCGAGCCAGGCTCCCGCCTCCCGAGCCGCTCTGCAAGACTCTGGATGCCGGGCCCTTCAGCGGCTCCCTGGGCGGGGAAACCGGGCTAGTCACGATGGAGGGGGAAGGGGTGACCGCGCCTCCGTCCTGACGACTTCCCAGTGCTTCCCGCCTCTTGGGAGCCGCCTACTTGGGCTCGAAACCGGCTTTGCTGGTCCTCTGGTCGTGGGACATTCTCCCCAGCGCCTGGACAGTGAAAATGGTGGCTAGCGTGGTGGACGAGTCCCATCCGGGCTGCTTCCGGGACCCTCCCGGAGGCGACGGGCCCACTCCCAAAGCCCCATCTGCCCCTCCTCGGGTTCCATAGTCAGCTGGAGGCCCGGCGCGAGCCAGGCTCCCCGCCTCCCGAGCCGCCTGCAAGACTTCTGGATGCCGGGCCCGTCAGCGGCTCCTGGGCGGGAAACCGGGCTAGTCACGATGGAGGGGGAAGGGGTGACCGCGCCCCGCCTGACGACTTCCCAGTGCTTCCCGCCTCTTGGAGCCGCCTACTTGGGCTCGAATCGGCTTTGCTGGTCCTCTGGTCGTGGGACATTCTCCCAGCGCCTGGACAATGAAAATGGTGGCTAGCGTGGTGGACGAGTCCCATCCGGCTGCTTCCGGGACCCTCCGGAGGCGACGGCCCACTCCCAAAGCCCCATCTGCCCTCCTCGGGGTTCCATAGTCAGCTGAGGCCCGGGCGCGAGCCAGGCTCCCGCCTCCCGAGCCGCCTGCAAGACTCTGGATGCCGGGCCCGTCAGCGGCTCCTGGGCGGGAAACCGGGCTAGTCACGATGGAGGGGGAAGGGGTGACCGCGCCCCGCCTGACGACTTCCCAGTGCTTCCCGCCTCTTGGAGCCGCCTACTTGGGCTCGAACCGGCTTTTGCTGGTCCTCTGGTCGTGGGACATTCTCCCCAGCGCCTGGACAGTGAATATGGTGGCTAGCGGGTGGACGAGTCCCATCCGGCTGCTTCCGGGACCCTCCGGAGGCGACGGGCCCACTCCCCAAAGCCCATCTGCCCTCCTCGGGGTTCCATAGTCAGCTGAGGCCCGGCGCGAGCCAGGCTCCCGCCTCCCGAGCCGCCTGCAAGACTCTGGATGCCGGGCCCGCCAGCGGCTCCTGGGCGGGAAACCGGGCTAGTCACGATGGAGGGGGAAGGGGTGACCGCGCTCCG
>JAJIBD010038975.1:0-16170 GCA_021461705.1 Cryptotis parvus | reverse complement strand
ACCGCCGATTGAAGATGAGATGTGGTCAATTTTATTGTGGAATCGTCCATCAGTAGATTCCTGTCCAACGTTTCGCTTCAGCCTTCTGAAACTGTGAGTTTCCATGAATAGTCTTGGTGTGGGACATGATGAACTCAGATAGTCTCTCACCCTGTTTTTGTTCCATCCAGGCCATGGGTCCCGATGGGGAGTTCCTCCTTCAGCCGACATCTTCGCGGTCCTATCTTTGGCACCAATATCGACACTATGATCTTTGTGGGGGGTGCGTGATCTTTTATAGAACTCCTCCACCCCATGAATTTTCTCAATTTCATCTTCTTCGTATGTGGCCGTTATGCATAGACAATGAAGATAGAAATTGCTGGTAGTGGGCCACATTCTCAAGTGTAATCCTCCATCCTATTCGGTTTATTAGGTATCAAATTGAATCAATGTTGACAGCCATATTCATGTTGACACTGACACCAACGCCCAAAACGCCTCCTTTCATCACGGCCCTAAGGAACAATTCTTCCCCTTGGTGTCAATACATGATGCGACTGACGCTTCTCCGCTCAAGTCACACCCCCATGATGTCAAAGCACTGATTCTTTGCGCTGCACCATCAGATCCCTCAACATATGCTCTCTGATGGCCAGCGCATGTGCATTGAAAGTACAGACAGTCATTTTTAGTCCTTCTTCGCTTTGGCAGCCTAGGACAGCCGCGTGAAATTTTACCAGGCACTCCGCTTGTTTGCCTTTCTTACCAGCTGCCATACAATGTCCTCTCTCGGGGTAGGGTAAACATTTTGTTACTGGATTGGGCACAATTAAGAGTCGTAAAGCTGAGCCAGGCTTTGCCCTGCTGGACGCCATATTCTCATTACTTTGTGGGGCTCTTTCAGAGGGTTGGTGAATATTTATGGCAATTAGGTAAATTGCATCGGTCACACAGAGACGTCTACGGCAAAGGCCGGCTTCTGCTCTGCCGGGCCTGATGTCTTAGGCCTGGGCTTCCTGGGCTTGGAAATACTCTCCTCTGGAAGGGCGGTCCCTGCAGGGCGGTCCTTTAAGGCTGGGTTGCTGACAAGCTGGGTGGAGACTGGATTAATCTGTGGGCTGGAGACTGGATTAATATGCTGGGGGAGATCTTACCAGCTGCAGAGTGTGGATGGTGACACAGATCGCTGCCAGCAAGGTGTGGGGGTTTCTCTCGGATCCTCCGAGGGGCTCCATCGGGATGGTGGACTCGGTCGGAGGTTGCTCGTGGTCCATGGAATGAGGTTCAATGGGGAAAGCTGTTTTCTGCTCTGCCGGGTGTACCTTTTTTTGAGCTAGGTGGGTTGCTTCCTCAGCCACACCGTGGTCCCGAGCAGTGGCAAGCCGGAGACTTCTTGTTCCGTCCTATCGAGCCGCCCTCAGGGCCTGGAGCCCCCTCAGGGCCGCCTTGGAGCCCTCTCAGAGCCCACCTCAGGGTTCGGCGAGTGGGAGCAGCCTCGCACCTCGCACTTTATGCCAGGGTGGACTGAGGACTGAGAGTGGTGGGGCTCCCGAAAATGTTGAGGCTCTGAGGCAGGCTTCCAGCCTCTAGAACCTGTTGCAGAACTTGGGTTCATCATATTGTGCTGTCCCATCTACTCGTGGGGTTGGAGAAGACACTCACAGGAATGGACTGACTTTTAGCTTTCACCAATCACCATCAAGATTTAGTCTAGTGTTTTAGTAAGTAAAGTTAGTGGAAAGCATTTTTCTAAACCACAAATGTAACTATATGAGACCAAGATTTCACTTCACAAGGCCTGCACCATTAGAATGGTCATGCCTAAGTAAGCATACTGATTAGGTCGTTAGCCATGATGATCAAGAATGTGATCCAGGAAGTTATAGGTGGTATGGGCACCAGCACCAAGCCCGCTCAGTTAAAGTCTTTGCTGACTGAGATGATCATTACCTTCTGATTCAAGTGGGGAGAAAGAACTCCAATAAAATTGGGTACTGAAAATGTCTTAAGTACATGGTTCAGACAAAAAAAAGCCGTTCAAATGAAAGATGGAGAATGTGAACTTTTAATGAGAACACTAGTGGCAAATGAGGGAAAGTGTTGATAATGCTCCAAAACAGTAACTTACCCCTTATATATAAACAATAGAAACCAACAGAACTTGCATATGGACTAAGAACGATTGCCGAGCATATGCTGGTTTTACTGAAGAACAAATTATCACCAGAAGTTTTCTTGAAAGTGTAAGTGTGATCAGAGATAAGGATGGTGAATCTACTATAAGTATTTTTTTCCTAATTCAACATTATTTGTGTGCAAAACTACTCTAGTTAGAGCATGACTACAAAGTATGTTTCTGAGGGTTGGAGCTATAGTACATCAGGGAGGGTACTAGCCTTGTAATGGCAGACCCAGGTTCAATTGCCAGCATCCCATATAGTCCCCAGAGCACCACCAGAAGTGCTTCCTGAGTGCAGAGGCAGGAGCAACCCTTGAGCATTGGTGGGTATGGCCCAAACCCTACAAACACACACACACACACACACACACACACACACACACACAGCAAAAAGAAAAGGGGGAGGGAAGTACATTTCAAATATTGCTGGTTTCGAATTTAAGGTGAAGTTCAGAAGAAATCGTTCTGATTGAAGAATTCATTGCTTCACTCTCATCTAATCACAGATCAAACTCACAGGCAAGCAACAGAGCACTGTGGGTTCCTGAGAAGAAAACTCCAATTTTGGATACAGAGATGCTTTAAGAATTCTGCTAAACTTTTCTATTCTGAAAGAGAAACTCCTTCAATAATGGATCTACTACCTGAACAGAGGTTCTCCAACTGGCTCAGATCTAAGAATCCAGCAGGGTGACTACCAAGGACTGACACATACATGGTCACACAGACATGCTTAGCAAGAGAATGTACAGACAGACACATGTGACACACATTCCAGACACATGTGATTACTTCAACTCTAGTAAGTCTTCTCTTGAAAAGAGGACATTTCACATTAGATTCAGTATAGATAAGGTATGTTGGCGGAAAGCAGATCAAAGGATATGCTAAGGTCTGATGGATACTGCCTGTTAAGAGATGACACGGGATTTCTGGCAGACTGTCTCACAATAGAGATTAGTATGTAGAATTCCCTAATGAGACTGTGTTCAATGCAGACATTGCTATCCTAGGTCATTTCCCTGTGTCACATCTCCTTGTTGGCTGTAGCTAGCCTAAGATGGAGTCTAATGGACGCTGCTTGAAGTGCAGATAGAAAGGAGTTTTTTCTTGTGTTTCTGTCACTTCAATGTCTGACAAGACCATGCCATCTTGGGCTAGTCAGGAAGGCTGAATTAGCATACTGTAGCACATTCTTTTGCTTATCTCACCTTACCTAGATAGCACAATTTCTAGGGACTGGAAAGAAAACACAGGAGTTAGTGAGTTTGACTTGCCTGTGGCTGGGTCAGGTTATATTCTCAGTGACACTGTGGTCCCTGAGCACTTGCCAGATATGGCTAGAACCGTCAAGAAGAAGAATGACTTCCCTAAGAAGAAAAGGGATCTCCAAGACCACAAATGCTCCCAGCTTCTGAGGCCGCTGAGACCCATGTCACGTGGCACTCACCCGTCTCCGAGTCGGTCTCGCTCCTCCCGGAGGGAATTCATGGTGGCCTTTGTCCTGCTCAGCTCCTCCTCTTTGCTGCACAGCATGACAGTTAGACTCTCATTCTCTTCCCTCAGCCCCTGCAAAGCTCCTTCTCCCATCGGGACCGCTCTTCAGTCAGGTTGGGATACAGGTCCCTGCCGAGAACTCCTTCTATCTCCTCTACAGTCTGTAAAGTCACAAGGATAAGCAGTCACCTTGAGAAGTGGCAGAGAAGAAAGCACCAGGGCAGCAGTGAATCCAAGGTGTGGGGTCAGGACTTAGGGTGAGGCAGACCGGAGGAGCCCTGTACACACTGCAGGGAGGACTCCCTGGGTCATACTCGGTGCTCATGGCTGTCCCAGAGCAAGGAAGACACAGTTCCTTCCACATTCATTCAGCTTGTGGTGCTAACTGCTACATTAAAGTTTGTGTTTATCTCCTTCATCCATGTACTGGAGAACACAGATGTCCAGAGAACAACCCAGTCAGTGATCCAGATAGTGCAGTATGAATTTGAACTGGAGATGTGCTGAATTATTGGCTTCCTGCATTTTTCACTCAGCAATGCCACTGTCTCCAGAAAGCATTTAGTGGATCAACAGAGCAATTCAGAGAGTGTGAGTGAGGTCCAGTCTCAAGACAAAATTACCCCATGGCAGGAAAGAGGGAAATCTGTATACAAGTTCCTAAAACAGCAGGTATAGTTAATAAGAAAGCTATCGATTAAACATGATCGAAATTTAATAATACTTAGGGGAACTTTTTTTAAATTATACCACCATTAGATATACAATTACAAAGAAGTTCATGTTTGGGTTTCAGTCTTACAGTGTTCCAGCACCCATCCCTCCACCAGTACCCATTTCCCACCACCATATCCTCAATTCCCTCTCCCCTCCTAGCCTGTTTCTATGGCAGGTTCCTTATCTCTCTTCTCTCTCTCTCTCTCTCTCTCTCTCTCTCTCTCTCTTTTCTCTCTCTCTCCTTTTCTTACACACTGTGGATTACAATACATACATTTAGAGGTTATAATGTATGTCTTTTGCCTGTATTCAAATGCTCAGTTCTAGGCTGGTATTATTACCTTCGACCATTATTAGCACACTGTTCCCTTCTCCACCTTACCTAACCTCTGACACCCTTATGTTTGTGATAGATTCCACCTTTGACAAGATCTCTTGATCCATGTTTTGCCTGACCTTGTATATTGGTATCATAATATGTATATATATATATTTATGTCATGCAGTATATTATGTCATGCAAAAATATATATATTCATGTCATATATATTTATGTATTATATATACATAATATGTATATTTATGTCATGCAAATAAATTCAGTATTTTTATATCTGTCTTTTTCCTTCTGACTAATTTCATTCAACATTATCCTATCCATGTCCATCCATTTATAGGCAAATTTCATAACTTCATTTTTCCTAACAGCTGCATAATATTCCATTGTGTAGATGTACCAAAGATTCATTATCCAGTCATCAGTTCTCGGGCACTCTGGTTGTTTCTAGATTCTGGCTATTGTGAATAGTGCTGCTATGAACATAAAAGTAGGGATGGTGTTTCCGCTGCGTATTTTTGGTTTCCCAGAGTAGATTCCCAGGAGTGGTATGGTTGGGTCAAATGGGAGTTCAATTTCTAGTCTTTGGCGGAATGTCCATATTGTTTTCCCAAAAAGACTGTGCCAGTGACATTCTCACCAACAATGGATGAGAGTCTACTTGGGGAACTTTTAAGATAATTTTAGACAGTATTAGTAATGTACCATAGAGATAGTACAGGAGCTAAGATGTTTCCCTTCATTCCATACCCTGCCAAATCCCAGGCCCCTTAGCATCACCAGGGGTCACTCCTGAGCACAGAGGTAGGAACAGGACCTCCAGCACCATGTATGCTCTTTCCCTGGCCATCATCCAGAGACTCATAAATAAATTTTGAGAGAGATCAACAGGATGAGCTATTCTTCTGGTCTCCGTATTAGGTTGAGTCACCTGGGGCACCTCCAAGGGAGGCAGGTGAGTCCTGAACTCATCCAAACAGCATGAGCAGTCAAAAACCTCATACCCCACAATCACTGCCATGCTCTAGGCTGGATTTACTGCTTGGAATGAGCATCATCCAGAAATTAAATCTGTTGTAAAACTCAGGTATGAGGGTTTTGTGACTGAAATCTCCAGGCCTTCATAGAGTTGGGAATGGGCTATCTCCCGAACACCCTGCATTTCTGTAAGGTGTGGCAGTCACACACAAGCCCCCCAAATGCCAACCAGTTAATAATTTAACTCAGGTGTTTCTCCTTGCTAAAAATTTAGAACTTCCTGGACACCTCAAACTCAACAACACTGATAAACCAGGAGTGGCATATCAGATTGGAGGGGATGTAATGTAGAAGGTATACAATCTCAATTAACAATTTATCAATACAAAAATCTTAACTTACAACAACATCTTGGTAATATATTAATATATTAATAGCTCCATGGTGAGAAACATAATCTTTACTTCCCTTCTGAAGATTTATTTTTTGGTCATTCTTTAAGCAAATAATGGCAAGCAATGTAAAATAAATTACTGAAGGCATTCTCTGGGGGCACACTTAAGGGGTGGTTGGGAAAATTGGAGATAATGGTGATGCTAAGGTGCAATGGTGGTAGGATTGGTGTTGGTATATTGAATATCTAAGAAATCATCATGGGCCCCCAAAGTAAGGTGTGCGATCTCCTGCACTGGTGGACCTCCCTAGACCCTAGCCCAAAGCCTAGGAATATCTACAAATTGGACTAAGAGGCCCAGAGTGCACAGAACTGCTGCTGGGATGCCTGTCTCTCTCCCTCCATGCTGCCCTGCAGCTATCCTTCTACCCCTAAACTCAGGTCTCACATTCCAAAATTCAAAACTGCATGGATGTGATGGCATGCATGCAAAATTACTTAGTGTATATCATTACAGTGAAGATAGGACCCAACATTTCTTTCCTCTCACAAAACTCTTGAAACAGCCTAGGCACCCCTAACTGTACTATCTGGGCATGCAAGATCAAGCAGTTTGCAACCTGCAAAAAATTGTAATGGTAAAGCGATGCAGAACTCTACCAAGCTCAGTGAGTAAGCTACTAACTCAGTTGAGCCTAGCAATAACAATGAGCTATATAACCTTTCTGACAAGGAATTTTGGAAAGAACTATTAAGAATGCATAAGGAGCTCAAAGAAGAAATGGAATACAAAGTTAGTAAAATAGAAGAGGATATGAGAGCAGAAATGAGGAAAATGTAAGCGAAAATACAAGCAGATATGACAAGTATTAAAAATGTAGTAAGTGAAATTAAAAACTCACTGGAAGGCCTCCGCAGCAGAGTAACAATACTGAAGACATAATTAGTAATCTCTAAGTCGAGGTGCAGAGACAACAGCAGAAGATGGAAAAAAAAAGACTAACAATAAATGAACAGACAACAAGAGATAACCAAGATGAAGCCAAAATGAATAACATAAGGATCATTAGAGTCCTAGAATGGCAGGAAGAAAACCCTAATGAAGAAGCAACTGTCAAAGTCATCATTGCTGAGAAGTTCCCAGAACTAAAGAATGCTTGCTCTCAGATTCAAGAGCCCTAAAGGGTACCAGCAAAAAAAGAAATTCAAATAAGAATACTCCAAGACAAACCCTAATTAGGATGGCAGAAACCATAGACAGAGATAAAACACTGAAAGCAGCAAGATCAAAGAAGGAAATCACACACAAAGGAGCATCCTTAAGATTAACAGCAGACTTCTTAGATGAAACAGTCTGAGCCCAAAGACAAAGGAGGAAAATTGTGAAAAGATTCAATGAAATGAAAGCCTCACCAAGAATTCATTCCCGGCTAGACTCACATTCAGATATGAAGGAAAGATACAAAACTTCATGGATAAGCAACAACTCAGGAACTTCATAGAATCAAAACCAACTTTAAAAGAAGGACTGAAAAAAAGAAGATAAAAGGACTGAAGGGGCTACTGTAAGATAAGACAAACCTTAAAGTACGAAAAACTTATTGAGAAAGATGGCACAAAATCCCATGATAATAATCTCTCTCAATGTCAATGGCCTAAATGCGCCAATTAAGAGACTCAAATTGGCAAAATGGATTAAAAAACTGAATCCAATATTCCGCTGAGTACAAGAAACACATCTGAATAATCAGAGCAACACAGACTTAAAATCAAAGGCTAGAAGATAATTCTCCAAGCAAACAATCTTCCATAAAGGCCAAGTGGCCATACTACTATCTGAATACATAGACTTCAGGCTGAAAAAGGTTAGAAGGGACAGTGAAGTCCATTTCTTAATTATAAAGGGATATGTATATCAGGAAGAAATTACACTCCTAAACACATATGTACCCAACGAGGGGGACAGCAAAATACTTAACTGCTAATAGATTTCAAAGAAGACATTGACAGTAACACAATTGTAGTTGGAGACTTCAACCCTGCTCTATCAACCATTGATAGATCGACAAGATTGAAATTCACCAGGAAATACTGACCCTGAAGTAAGAAATGGAAGAAAGAGGGCTGGTAGATATATACAGGGCTTGGGGCGGAGGCGATAGTCCAGCGGGTAGGGCGTTTGCCTTGCATGTGGCCGCCCCATGCTGGCCAGGTTCAATCCCTGGCGTCCCATATGCCCCCAAGCACTGCCAGGAGTAATTCCTGAGTGCTGAGTCAGGAGAAACCTGAGCATTGCCGGGTGTGACCCAAAAAAGCAAAAAAGAAAAGAAAAAAGATATATATATATATAGGGCCTGTCATCCCAAATAAACAAAATGCACATTTTTCTCCAGTGCACATTAAACATTCTCCAAGATAGACCACATGCTGAGCCACAAAGCAAATCTCAATGAAATCAAGAAGTTAGAAATTGTGTCAACTATTTTTTTTTAGACCACGATGACTGAAAAGGGAAGGTAACCACACACAGAAACAGGGAGTCAAACCAAACACCTGGAAACTGAGTAGCTCACTGATGAACAACCAATGGCTCATAGAGGAAATCAAAGAGGAAATCCAAAGATTCATGGAAACAAATGAAATGAAACATGAACTATCAGAACTTATGTGATACAGTGAAAGCAGTTTTAGGAGGAAAATTCACAATCTGCAAGCATTCATCAGGAAAGAAGAAAGGGCCCACATGAATAACCTGACTTCACAGCTCAAAATATTAGAAAAAGATCAACAAAAGGAGCCCAACCCAGGCAGAAAAAAAAGAATAAAACTTAGAGCAGAAATTGATGAGCTGGAATTAAAAAAAATACGAAAGACTAATGAAACCAAGAGGTGGTTCTTTGAAAAAATAAACCAGATTGACAAACCACTTGCAAAATTCACAATGAAAGGGAAAGAGAGAACCCAAATAAAAAGAATCAGAAATGAAAAGGGGACATCATAACAGAAACAACAGAAATCCGAAAGATCATCAGAAATTACTTTGAAAGTCTGTATGCCAAGAAACAAGGGAAACGCATATTGGCTGTCCGGACGCTGCAGCAGATCAACCTGCCCAGGAGGGATGCTGCCTCAAGATCAGATTAACAGAGCAAAACAAGTTTGAGCCCAGGTAGGCAGCTCCCAGAAGCAGGAATCACCCGAATTCATCAGATAGCTGGGGTTGGCCCTTCCTCCCTCCATTTTGTCTGAGCCCAGTAGCCCGCCGAGGAGCTGCCCTGGGGTGACCAGCCATAGCATGCAGAGCCTCAGATGTGGCTGGGGAAGCTGGAACTCGGCTCTCCCCAGGCTCAGCTGACCATGGGGCCCCCAGGAGGACAGATGGGTTTTGGGAGTGGGCCTATCACCTCTGGGGGGTCCCGAAGCAATCAGATGAGACTTGCCCACCACATTAGCCGCCATACTTGCTGTCTGGGCGCTGACCATGAGGCCCCTAAGTCACGAGGCCGCTTGCGGCCGTGCGGATCCATCAAACTAGTGGAAACAGTTATGTCCTTTAATGTACTGCATTCTATGATGTGTAGGAAAGGTAGGCGGGAGTGAGAGATAGAGAAGAGAGAAAAGACATACAGAACCTGCCAAGCAGTTGAGGTGTGTGTGTGTGTGTGGGGAGGTGGCATTGGTGATGGGAGATGGGTTCGGGTGGAGGGATGGGTGTTGGAACACTGTAGAACTAAAACTTCGACATGAGCATCTTGCAATTGTATGTTTAAAAGTGGTATAATAAAAATTGAAGAAAAGAAAAAAAAAGAAACAAGAGAAACGGGAAGAAATGGACAAATTCCTGAAGATCTATAGCCTTCCACAGCTGAAATAAGAAGACCTGCAATACCTAAATAAGCCTATCACCATCGAGGAAATTGAAACAGTAATTACAATTCTGCCCAACCACAAAAGTCCAGGTCCAGATGGATTCACTAGTGAATTCTTCTATATCTTTAAGGAAGATCTACTATCAGTCATTTTCAAGCTCTTCCGGAAATAGAAGAAACAGAAGCATAGCCAAATAGCTTCTATGAAGCACGTATCACCCTGATACCCAAAGTAGACAGAGACATCAAAAAATAAAAAAGGAAAACTACAGACCAATCTCCCTGATGAAACAGATACGAAGATCTTCAAAAAAATACTAGCAAACAGAATCCAAAGACTCATCAAAAAGTTTATACACCATGACCAAATAGGATTCATCCCTGGAATGCAGGGATGATTCAACATTTGCAAGTCAATCAACATAATACACCACATCAACAATAGAAAAAATAAAAATCATATATGATCACATCAATAGATTCACAGAACGCATTTGAAAAGATCCCACACTCATTCATGACAAAAACTCTCCATAAAATGGGAAATGAAGGAACCTTCCTCAATATAGTCAAAGTCATTTACCAAAAGCCCAAGCAAGCTTTAGTCTCTTTTTAAAAAAAAATATATTTTATTATACCACCATGAGATAAAAAATTACAAAAATGTTCATGTTTGGGTTTCGGCCATGCAGTGTTCCAGCACCCATCCCTCCACCAGTGCCCATTTCCCACCACCAATATCCCGGATTCCCTCCGGCCTCCCCTCCCCTGCTCCATGGCAAGCTCTTTATCTCTTTACTCTCTTACTCTTTCTCTCTCTCTCTCTCTCTCTCTCTCTCTCTCTCTCTCTCTTCCTTCTCCTACACATTGTGGATTATAATATATATACTTAGAGGTTATCATGTGTATCTTTTTGCCTGTATTTAATGCTTAGTTCTATGTAGTGATAGCACTTTCGACAATTATTGGCACACTGTTCCATTCTCTGTCTTACCTAACCTCTGCTCCCACACATTTGTGATAATTTCCACCTTTGACAAGACCTCCTGATTCACCTTTCACCTGACCTTGGATATTGGTATCATAATATGTATGTATATATGTATCACTGTCTTCCCGTTCATCGTCGATTGCTCGAGTGGGCACCAGTAACATCTCCATATGTCCTGTCTCATGCAAGTAGAGTCTAACAGCACCTGCTTGCTCCAGGAACATAAAGAGCCTCAAACCATTCCATCAGGTCATGGGAATGAGGTCTATAATTGTTACTGGTATCTGGCATATCAAATACGACACGGGTAGCTTGCCAGGCTCTGCTGTGCGGGTAGCATACTCTTGTAGTCATCTCAAAATCCAGCATTTATTGATGAACTACGGCGGCGAAATCGGCCACACGAGGCGGGCTGTGATAGGCTGGTCTGCTAGGTGGAGTTCTGACGAGGGGGAAGTCCAGATGTGGAAAATGGAGGTCCTCATGGAGTGGGGGTCATCTGGCTTGTTCTGAGGCTCTGCTGGGTGGCGAGCCAGGGCTAGAACCTGCCATCTCCCCGGCACCTCATGAGGTGCTGGGCACAGTGAGAGCCAGTAGCAGCTCTATGTATATATGTATACATATATGTATATATATATGTATATACATATATGTATATGTATATATGTGTATATACATATATGTATATGTATATACACATATATATGTATATATACACATATATGTATATGTATATACATATATGTATACATATATACATGTGTATATACATACATACATGTATACATATATACATATATATGTATACATATATTGTATGTGTACATATACATATATGCATATATGTATACATATATATGTATGTGTATATATGTATATATATTTATGTCATGCAAATAAATACAGTCATTCTATATCTGTCTCTCTCCTTCTGACTAATTTCACTCAACATGATCCTCTCCATGTATATCCATTTATAGGCAAATTTCATAACTTCATTTTTCCTAATGGCTGCAAGCATCATTCTCAATAGAGAAAAGCTGAAAGCCTTCGCCCTAAGATTGGGGACAAGACAAGATTGCCAATTCTCACCACTTCTATTCAATATAGTACTGGAAGTACTTGCCATAGCAATTAGAGAAGAAAAGGACATTAAGGGCATCCAGACAAGCAAGGAAGAAGTCAAACTATCACTATTTTCAGATGACATGATATTATACCTAGAAAACCTTAAACTCTTTACCAAAAGCTCCTAGAAACAATAGATAACTATAGTAGAGTGGCATGGTACAAAATCAATACCCAAAAATAATGGCTTAGAAGGAAAAAGACAGATATAGAATGACTGCATTTATTTGCATGACATAAATATATATACATATATATATATACATACATATTATGACATCAATATCCAAGGTCAGGTGAAACATGGATCTGGAGGTCTTGTCAAAGGTGAAAATTACACAAACGTGTGGGAGTCAGAGGTTAGGTAAGACAGAGAAGGGAACGAGTGCTAATAATTGTCGAAAGTGCTAATACCAACCTAAAACTGAACATTAAATACAGGCAAAAGATACACATGATAACTTCTAAGTATATGAATTAAAATCCACAATGTGTAAGAGAAGGAAAAAGAGAGAGAGAGAAAGAGATAATAAACCTGTCATAGAGGCAGGCTAGGTGAGCGGGAGGGAATTGGGGATATTGGTGGTGGGAAATGGGCACTGGTGGAGGGATGGGTGCGGCAACACTGTATGATCTTAACCCAAATACCCAAATATGAACATCTTTGTAAATGTATATCTCACAGTGGTATTAGAAAAATATAAAATAAAAAAATAAAAAAGAAAGAAATTCTGGATCACACACACAAACCAAAAAACAAAAGTCAATGGCTTTCCTATGTACAAATAACGGAAGAGAAGAAAGGGATATTAAGAAAATGATTCCGTTCACAATTGTTGCACAGAAAATCAAATATCCAGGTATCAGCTTCACCTGGAATACAAAGGACCTGTACAAAGAAAAGTACAAAATGCTGCTTCAAGAAATAAAACAGGACATGAGAAATGGAAACACATTCCCTACTCATGGATTGGGAGAATTAACATTGTCAAACTGGTAATTCTCCATACAGCTTTATACAGATTCAATTTCTTCCCTATATGATACTATGACATTCTTCAAAGAAGTTAACCAAACACTCCTGTAATTTGTATGGAATAATAAACCCCCACAGATAGCTAAAGCAATCCTTTGGAAGAAGATGGGAGGCATCACTTTTCCCAACCTCAAACTGTACTACAAAGCGGTAGTAATTAAAACAGCATGGTACTGGAGTAAAAACAGAACTGTAAACCTATAGAGTTGAATATCCGGACACCCATCCTCAAATACATGATCATGTAATCTTTGATAAAGGAGCAAAAAAGTACGAAATGGAGCGAGGAAAGCCTCTTCAAAATGTGGTGCAGGGCAAACTGGGCAGCTATGTGTAAAAATTTAATTTGGACCTCTAACACCATGCACAAAAGTCAGATCAAAATGAATTAAAGATCTCAATATCAGACCTGCATCCATAAAATACACTGAAGAACATATAGCAAAAATCATCTACGACATTGATGCTAAAGCCATCTTCAAATGAGAAACACCACTAACAAACTAATTGAAAGCAAAGATAAACATATGGGACTACATGAAACTACAAAGGTTCTGCACCTCAAAAGAAACAGTGACCAAGATACAAAGACAGTCCACAGAGTGGGAAAAGAATATTTACCCAGTAACCATCTCATAAGGGTTTAATATCTAGGATACATTGGGCACTGGTAGAACTTCACAAGAAGAAAACAGGCAATCCCTTAAAAAATAGGGGAGAAGAAATGAACAGAAACTTTGACAAAGAAGAAATTCGAATGGGCAAAAGGCATATGAAAAAGTACTCTTCATCACTACTCATCAGGGAGATACAAATTAAAGCAACAATGAGGTATCATCTCACATCATAGAGACTGACACACATCCAAAAGAGAAGAACAACTGATGCTGGTGTGGATGTGGGGAGAAAGGGACTCTCTTCCATTGGGAATGTCGACTGGTATTCCCTTTTGGAAACAATATGGACATTCCTCCAAAAACTAGAAATTGAGCTCCCATTTGACGCAGCCATACCACTCCTGGGATTCTACCTGGGAAGTCAAAGACACACATCAGAAACACCATCTGCCCTTTTTATGTTCATGCAGCACTATTCATAACAGCCAGAATTAGAAACAACCAGAGTGCCTGAGAACAGATGACTGGATAAAGAACTCTGGTACATGTACACAATGAAATATTATGCAGCTGTAATGAAATCTGCATATGAATGGATGAACAGGGAGAGGAGAATATTGAGTGAAATTAGCCATAAGGATAAGAACAGATATAGAATAACTGCATTTATTTGTGGAATATTACCATATATATAAATATGGTAAATTACTATTATAGTAATATGGTATATTACTATATATATTAATATATTTAGAGAGATAGTCACTATCACTTTCTTCCCATTCATCATCTATTTGCTAGAGCGGGCACCAGTAATATCTCCATATGTCCTGTCTCATGCTAGTAGAGCCCAAGGGAATCTGCTTGCTCCAGGAACATAAAGAGCCTCAAACCATTATATTAGGTCAAGGGATTGACCTAATATAATTGTATTACTATTAAAGTAATATGGTATATTACTATATATATTAATATATATGTATATATTTAGAGAGAGATAGTAATATACCAATTTCAAAGGCCAGGCAACACATGAGTACATAGATTAGGAAGTCTTGTCTATAGGTGGATTCAACCACAAGTGTGTGGGAGAAGGAGGTAAGACAGAAGGGAACAGTGTAGTAATAATCATTAGAAATGACAATACTATCCTGAAACTGAACATTGAACATAGGCAAAGGGATACACATGATAACCTCTAAATGTTATGTATTTCAAACCATAATGTGTAAGAGAAGGAAGAGAGAGAGAACATGAGAGAGAGGATGTAAAGAATCTGCTATAGAGCAGGGTGGGGGAGTGAGGAGGGAATTGGGGACATTGGTGGTGGGAAATGGGTCCTGTGATGGGATGGGTGCTGGAATACTGTATGACTGTAAACCAAACATGAACATCTTTGTAATTTTATATCTCACAGTGGTAAAATAAAATATGAAAAGAGAAATAAAAAGAGGACACGAGGAAATGGAAACACATTCCCTGTTTATGGATTGGAAGAATTTATATTGTCAAAATGGCAATACACCCTAGAGCTTCATACAGATTCAATGCCTTCCCTATAAGGATACTCATGACATTCTTCAAATAATTGACCAAACACTTCTGAAATTTGTATGGAATAAAACCCCACAAGCACCTAAAGCAATCCTTGGGAAAAAGAAGATGGGAGGTATCACTTTCTCCTACTTCAAAGTCTACTACAAAGCAGCACTTATTAAAATGGCATGGTATTAGTATAGAGGCAGACCTGCAGGCCTATGGAATAGAACTGTATATCCTGACACACTCTCAAATATATGATCCCTTAATCTTTGATATTAAAATAAAATATTAAAAGAGAAATAAAAGAGGACACGAGGAAATGGAAACACATTACTGACTGGATCCCACGGGATGTTAAAAGATCACGTGGCGCCCCACCTACAAGATGGTCAGACTTCCCTTGTAAAGACCCTGAAGGAACGGTTTGAGGCTCTTCATATTCCTGAATCAACCAGATGCCATTGGGCTACATTGGCACGTGCTAGGGTCCAATGGAAATGTTACTGGTGCCTGCTCGAGCAAATCGATGAATAACGGATTCAAGTGATTCAAGTGATCAAGTGATCTTTGATAAAGGAGCAAAATATTTTTGTGAAAAATTAATTTTATTTGCATAAATATAATACCTTATTGTTCACTTTGTCTTTAAAATAAGTTCAAATGCTTCCATGTTACTGTTACTAAACACATAAATATCGACTAAAGTATAATACAGTGATTACCAGAAAATAAAAATAGAACCCACTCACACTTGAAGAAAAGTGCTTATTAGTTTCGTGGAAAACATTTCTTTATATAAATCTGTAAAGAAATGTTTATTTACATTGATTTATCAATACACAATTTCATAGTTTCTTTAAAATCAACAAATATATTAATGGAAGATATATGTCTAATGAATTG